>OVBE01000442.1:0-13825 GCA_900406425.1 Iberis pinnata
TTCATCAAGTGGTTAAATCAAGGAGGGCTAAAAACCATATTGAAGAACTGCTAGATTCTAATGGAAATCTTCAGAAATCAGATTCATCTAAAGCTGCGGTGGCTATCGATTACTTCACGGCTTTATTTGACTCTCAAACCACAGCAGATTCCTCAAATTACCTATCATCGTTTGAACCTAGAGTCTCTGAAAGTATGAATGAAAGGCTGACTAGAGATGTCTCAAACCAAGAAATTAAGCAAGCGGTTTTTTCAATAAACCCTAATAGTGCTCCGGGTCCAGATGGGATAACAGGTTTATTCTTTCAAAGTTATTGGGATTTAATTGGTGAGCAGGTGATTAAAGAAACTAAAAGCTTTTTCGCTTCAGGTTTGATGGACAGGGATTGGAATTTTACCCATATTTGTCTGATTCCAAAAATTCCAAGCCCCTCTAATATGAAGGATCTTCGTCCGATTAGCCTCTGTAACGTTATTTACAAGATAGTCGCCAAAGTTCTTGCTTCTAGACTTCAACCAATTCTGCCTCTTATTATCTCACAGGAACAATCAGGCTTTGTCTCTAAACGTCTAATCTCCGACAACATTCTCATTGCTCATGAAATTATTCATAGCTTAAAATCGGATGAATCAAAAGGTTCCAACTACATTGCCGTCAAATCCGATATGTCCAAAGCTTTTGATAGGGTTGAATGGAATTATCTTAGGTCTATGCTCCTCGCTCTAGGTTTCAACTACAAATGGATTAACTGGATCTTGGCCTGCGTTTCCTCCGTCTCTTACTCGGTTCTAATGAATGACCAACCTTTTGGTTTGATTTGCCCAAAGAGGGGTTTACGGCAAGGTGACCCTTTGTCACCTTTTCTCTTCATAATATGCGCAGAAGGCCTTTCCCACTCTCTTCAACAAGCTGAAAGACAAGGATTAATAACGGGATTTCATTATCATTTGAATGGTCCAACCATATCTCACTTGCTATTCGCCGACGATAGCTTATTCCTTTGCAAAGCCACTTTCATTCAGTGTTTTAACCTTAAAGTTCTATTAGACCGCTACGGAGCAGTTTCCGGACAGCTAATAAACTATAATAAATCA
The DNA here is from genome assembly GCA_900406425.1 of Iberis pinnata. Classification (NCBI taxonomy): domain Eukaryota; kingdom Viridiplantae; phylum Streptophyta; class Magnoliopsida; order Brassicales; family Brassicaceae; genus Iberis; species Iberis pinnata. The sequence continues at coordinate 1,095 of OVBE01000442.1, forward strand.
GCCATCACCTTCGGCCCTCACCTGGATCCATATTACTGTCACTTTCTCAAGCAAATCCTCTTAATCCACTCTGAAGGAGGAATGTCCACCTACCTAGGGCTGCCTGAGGTTTTTTCTGGTTCAAAGATTCAGCTACTTGACTTCATTCGTAAGAAATTACGTTCCAAATTATGTGGCTGGTTTGGAAAATTGTTATCTCAAGGCGGAAAAGAAATTCTACTCAAAGCGGTAGCTACGGCCTTGCCAACATACGCTATGTCGTGTTTCAAACTTCCGAAGCAAACATGTAAGGCTCTAACCTCGGCAATGATTGAATTCTGGTGGAATTCTATTCTCGGTAGGCGAAAAATTGCTTGGGTTAGCTGGGACAGATTATGTCTTCCTAAAAATCAAGGGGGTATGGGTTTTAAAGACATTGAATGCTATAATGACGCGTTGCTAGCAAAACAATGTTGGAGATTAGTTGACAACCCTACAAGTCTCTGCAGTGCATTTATCAAGAGTAAATACTACCCCCGAACAGACTTTCTCTCCTCTGAAATTGGTCCGAAAGCCTCTTTTGCATGGCGGAGCATAAACGCAGGCAAGGACACGCTAAAAAAAGGATTAAAGAGGTGTATTGGTAATGGCATGGATACTTATGTTTGGACCCATCTTTGGTTGGATAATGGGCAAAGATACCCTCTAATTAAGCAAAACGTTATTGATCTTCAAATGAGAGTCTCTGAGTTAATAAAACCGGGTACAGGTTCTTGGGACGAGGATGTTCTTAACCACTGGTTCTTTGATGCCGACATTTCAAGAATCAAAAGTATCAAACCAGCAACAACCCGAGAAGACTTCTTCTCTTGGTCTTATTTGAGTCATCCTCGGTTTTCTGTTAAATCAGCTTACTCTGCCGCTTTCGAAGCCAAGCACTCTTCTCTGATTTCAGAAAACACAGCTCAACCGTCCTTGAACAGTCTAAAAGATCAAGCTCTAAAAATCAAGGCTCCATCAAAGGTTAAAATTTTTATTTGGAAACTCCTCAATAAAGCAGTCCCTGTTTTAGACTCTCTTAATTCCCGAAAAATCAAAGTCCAAAACATTTGCGGTTTCTGTGGCAAGGAAGGGGAGACTGTTAATCACAGATTCTTTGCCTGCTCCCATTCTCGCCAGATTTGGGCCCTTTCAAATGTCCCTCTTCCTCAACGTGGGTTTCACCCGACTTCAATATATGAAAACCTGGATCACATTCTCTCTGTTTTGCAGGATTCCTCAATCCCTTTGGAAATTAGGAGACCAATTCCTTGGTTCGTTTGGGGTATGTGGAAGATGAGAAATGCCTTTTTTATAGAAGGGAAGAATTTCTGCCCCCTAGAAGCTGCTCGAAAATTTACGTCAGATGCTGAAGCCTGGCACTCGGCAAATGCTCTTCAAAATGAAGTCTCTGATACCCACCAACCAAACCAACGTTCAAGAAGAGCTAAATGGAAGCCACCTAAGCCTCCTTGGGTTAAATGCAACATTGGAGTGTGTTGGGACAAAGTCTCAAAATCAACAGGCGCATCATGGGTAATTAGAGACTCTTCTGGTTTAGTCCTAGTTCATAGTAGAAGGAGCTTTTTCAATATTCCTTCATTTCAGGATGCTCATTGCTCTGTCATTTCGTGGGCTATTGATAGTTGTAGAGCCCTCCGCTACTCTCACGTAATTTTTGCTTCTGAAGCATATTGGATTGTTTCAGGTATCAATCGATCTTACCCTCCTTCTCAGTCGATTGAAATCTTCTCTGCTATATCTTATGAACTAAGCAGGATCTCATTTTGGAAACTAGTTTTTGAACCTAGATCAAAGAATAGAGGACCTCATCTCATAGCCTCTAGCGTTATCCGAAGAAAACAATGGCAGTCATATGTATCTTCTGGATCTCCTTTTTGGGCATCTTCTCTCTTTGCCCTTGATAAGCCTTGAGATGGTTTTCCCTCTTTTGTTTTGTTGCTTGGTCTGTTTGTTTTGTTCTATGTATTGTCCTCTGTATTGGTCCCCTGTATTACTCTGTTATTTCATCTAATATTATCAGACGGAAAAAAAAAAAAATGTTTTCAATATATTTTTTTGTTACTTATTTTAAAAATAATAATTTTGGTATGTTTTTATAAAATGTTTAGACGCCTTTTCTTTTTGGTATGTTCTTGTAATCTCCTCTCGAATGTTTTTGTAATTTTGGTCTTCCGATTACTAGTTTTATCTTTATAAAAATGCATAGATTTGTATAAAACATCATGCACGATGTGCTTAAATACATATAAGGAAAACCACTTATTAAAACACAGATATTTAGAAATTATATTTTTTTGTTTTCTCAACAAAAAATATATTATTAAGGACAATCATTCATTACAAGAATTACACTAAGGACAATAAGAAAAATAACAATATGAATCTTATATATATATATATATATATATAAATAACAATATGAATCTGGCAAGTAAGTGCATGTTTTGCTAGATAATCATTAGCTTCATATTTACGATGTTAAAAAGAAATAGTTACAAAATGTTGTCGCCATTGATGAATGCAGTCCAAAATACAATGTAAACCTAGATTTGGAAGTTGCATGTTCATAGTTGAATTAAGTAAAAGATTGTCACCTTCAAAGATTATATTGTGATAGCCCAAAGACCACGAACATTGGTTGTCCCAGGGAAGAGAATTAGCCTCTGCTTCTTCAATGTCAATGCGACCTTCGATTAATCTACCAAAGTCGCAATGAAGTATCGTTCCGGAATGATCACGAATTATCCAACTGAGTCCATATGTCTGATCTCCAAGCCTATGACTTACGTTATAATTACATTTAACAAAAGGAGCTTCTGGTAGTTGCCAATGTACATGATTTAAAGAACTCGTTGAATGACTGAATCGCTAAGAGCCTTGCTCCACATAAGGACATCATTATGTGCATATGAGACGGTGTCTTATACTGTAATTGATTTTTGTTGAAAGAGAAGAAGATTACGGGCCTTCCAAAGACGCCACAGCAAGAAAAATGGCAAAAGATTGATAGCAAAGTTTTCACTATAAGAATTAAGAGTGGTGAGAAAGTCGTGTACAAGGGTACTCACAAAAGGTTGAGATGAAAGATCAATAAGTGAAGAGAGACCAACCATACGCCAAGCTTTTTGAGCATATGGAAAACCAAAGAAGACATTGAGCTCTTTTTCATCATATGAACAACATCGAATACACTGAGATTGGACAGGAACATGTCGAAAAAGAAGATTCTCTGCTAAAGCCAAGGAATGAGACCCTAACTGCCAAATAAAATGCTTCAGTTTGGGTAATATATTAGATTTCCAAATTTTATCAGAGAGTGCAAAATAAATTGGAGTGGGAGTAGTTGTGTTGATGGATGAATCTATTGCAGTAGAAAGACGATAACCAAATTTGACCGAATATATACCATCTCTGGTGAATCATCAAAAGAACGAATCAGCACATGATGAATGTGATAATAAAATCTTACGAATAAGATGATGGTCACTGGGATCGATAAAGGCGGATATAGCACTATCATTCCATGCTGGTGAAGACTGAGAAATGAGATTGCAAACTTTCATTTATGAAGGTGTATTCGGTAATGTAATTGGATGGCGTTTAGGCAAACAAGGTAACCAAGTAGGATCAAGTATCGATGTAGATGTACCATCTCTAATACGGGTGATGATGCCAACGCGTAATAAACCTTTACCAAACATAATGGATTGGCATCTATATGAAGAATTGGATTTTGTTTGAGCATATAAAAGGTGTGTTACGAAAATAACGGTGTTGCAGCACTCTGTACAAAAGACAATGTGGTCTAGTTAGTAATTTCCAGCATTGACCCGCTAGTAAAGCTCGATTAAAGTGTAAGAGATCTTTAAAACCGAGACCACCACATTTTTTTGGTTGCGAAAGTCGCGTCTAGGAGAACCAAGACATTTTTCGAGAATCTGATGTTGATCCCGACCAAAACTTTGATAGTAAACTATCAATATCACGACAAAGTGATTGGAAAGACGTAATCAGTTCATAGAATAAATAGGCATGGATAAAGCAACACTTTTAATAAGATTTTATTTGCCAGCATGTGAAAGAAAATGAGACTGCAAATTAGTAAGTTTATGTCGAACTTTAGTGAGGATATACTGAAACTTCTCTGTTTTATTTCAATTGAATTGCTCAGGTAATCCCAAATATTTCCCTTTTCCCCCAATACTAGTGATACCAAGAATTTGTTGAATGGAACTTCGAGTGTGATGAAAAACGTTGCGACCAAACGTAATAGTAGATTTTGAGAGATTGATGATTTGGCCGGAGATTTTTTCATAATTATGAAAAATATTCAGAAGCTCTATAAAGTTGGAATGATCAACTTTGATGAAGAACAATGAGTCGTCAGTAAACAATAAATGATAAATCGCTTGTCCAACTTTGCTAATAGGCAGACAATCAAGATAGTTTGAAGACTGAGCATCACTAATCATAGAACTTAACACATCATTGGCCAAAATAAATAAATAAGGAGACAAAGAATCTCCTTGCCGAATACCCCGTTCAGCAGTAAAATGATGATATGGGCTGCCGTTAATAAGGACCGAGTAAGAAACAGAACTGACGTCCGTCTTAACAGCCATATGCCGTTAATAAGGGCCGAGTAAAATGATGAGCCTGTCATACGCCTTACTAACGTTCGTCTTAACAGCCATATGAGTATTGGCATATTGCATGTGAGATTTAAGGGCATGATAAGCTTCATGAGCCAGGAAGACATTGTAGTAATATATCGTCTAGGTGTATAAGCCACTTGATGTTCTGAAAGAAGTGAGACCATCATAGGCTTCAACCAAGCTACTAATATCTTTGAAATGATTTTGTAAAGAACATTACATAATCCAATTGGGTGAAAGTCTTGCATGGTTTGAGGCGCATTGATATTTGGGAAGAGGCAGAGATTCGTGTCGTTAATGCCAAAAGGCATTATGCCATGAGTGAAAAATTGTTGTACCTCTGTGATAATATGTGGTTTCACTATTGACCAATATTTCTAAAAAAACAGAGTTGTAAAACCGTCAGGTTGTAAAACAGAGTTGCCTAACAAAAATACCGCATCTTTGATTTCCATTATCGAGACAGGTTGAAGCAAAGTTTAGTTCATTTGATATGTGACCACATGTTTAACTGTATTGAGCATATGAGAAAACTATGGTTTATAACCTGAAGTAAATAGGGTCTAAAAATATCTTTTGGCCTCGTTGGCAATGGCAATGTTACCCCAAATAACTTCACCGGAATGGGATTGGATAGATAAGATTGAATTTTGAGCGCGGGGGTTTTTTGTTAAGGCGTGAAAGTATCTTGTATTGCGATCCCTGGACTGAAGCCAAGTATTTCTGAATTTTTGTTGCCAAAACAATTCATTGCGTCTAGATTCCTGAGAGAGCTGAGCACGCAAGGTATGGATGTGAGATAATGAGATATTTGGATTGGTCATACTCTCATCAATACGACATTTCAGAGAAGTAATACTCCCTATGTTTTTTATTAATAGATTTTCTAGGCTTTTTCTTTTGTTTCAAAAAGATAGATTTTTCGGGTTTTCAATGTAATTTTAAATGCATATTGTAAACTTCAACACATATTAATTGACAAAATTTGAATTTTTTAGAATACTATTGGTTGAAATTTATAGGAAATTGTTTATTTTAGAAAATAATGCATTTAATCATTGATAATAATATGTCTTCTTAATATGTGTGAAAATCCTAAAACATCTAATATTTAGAAACAGAGGGAGTATTTGAAGAAGCATTGAGGTTCTTGGTTGTTTTCCAATGAGCAATAGCAGAACGACAGTGGTGAATTCGATGTGAGAGTGATGCAGAATCAGGAACCGAGGTCCAATTTAAAACAATTATGTTTTGAAAGTCTGGTTCATCGCAGAATTGAGCATCAAAGCGAAAGAGACGCTTTCCAGTTTCAACATTAAATTTAACATAGATTACTGCAGGTTGGAAAAAAGATTTCCATTGTTTGTTGACCATTGCTCGATCTAAATAACATTGTACTATGTGAGTTCTTCGTTTACCAACCCAAGTAAAGTGATTGCCAGAGAATGGTAAATTTGTAATTCTGCAGACTGAAGTCATCGTTTTAAAATATGATGAGGATTTGATAGAACGTTGTCGGCCTCCTATCTTTTCACTTGGGTGAAGAATTTCATTGAAATCCCCACAAAGTAACTAAGGGTTTGAACGATTAATGCTGATTCTTTGTAAAGTCTCCCAAAAAAATGCCTCAAAGATCGATTTGGGTTACAAAGAGATGTAAAAACAAATACCATCTTTATTTATATGAAAATCCATTAGTCTTGGACTAAGACTAGAAAATACAACGAATATGTAAGAATCCCAAAGTAAAGCCAAACCCCCACTTAGTCCTAGTGGATTTACACAACGAGAGTTATCATATCCTAGTTGTAAAGCTACATCACGAACTACATTATCATTGTTTTTAGTTTCAATGAGAAGGAGTAAAGCCGGAGAGTAAATCTTCTTTATGTCCTTTAGACGTCAAATTATTGGATTACTCAAACCCCGAGAATTCTAAAAGGCGATATTCATATATCAACTGGTGAGTTATGGCCCACCAAGCCTGCACCCTTTGATTCCAAAGTCTTAGTCTCCATAGGGAATCCAGTTGCAGAAGTCGCAGTCTTGTTAACCAGCTTGAAAAAAGTCCAGATCTTGTTCTCCATTGCTTCAGTTCTTTGTCTCTTGAGAAGGTAAATGTATTGATGAAAATCTTCATCATTGGTGACTTTACGATATTCATTGAGGATAACGTCAGGGAAGACAACATGTGCAGGTTCTTCAACCTTCCTTTTTTTTATTCACATTTGAAATCGATGCAGAGCTATCATCAGCAAAGAGTGGAGAATTCCTGGACAGATTATCTGTTTTCACCAAAGGAAAATGATGGTGATCAAGATATTTAGAAAATATTTATGTTGATATTATAAGATTTTTATATTAAAATTGTCATAATGTATATATTTTTATATAAAAATAATATTCATAATAAATTTTAAAATGGTAATTTTATTATATTTTAGACAAATACTTTGTTTTGTTTTTCTATCACTTTAATACTTAAATCATAATGAATCGACCAATCAATTTATATATATATATATATATATATATATATATATATATTATACCATTTTCGAATTTGTATAATATATCTAAAAACAACGTTGTACATCATGTCAAATTTTTTAAAAATAAGATCGATAATGTCTTTAAGTCAATTACAAAGGCAACGTAAACAATCGTTCCCGGAGTCGCTGGTCTTAGTCGTAAGTTAATCAGCCTCGAAGTCGAATCTGCTTCCATGTAACTTTCATTCATTTAAGCAAACTTTGTAACGAATAATGATATTTTCCTCTTGATATTTTTGAGCATTGTTACACACGTGACACGTCCTTGTTGGTACAGAGAAGCAATTCTATTTCATCAAGCCTGGCACTAGCAATAAAGCAAAACAAACTACTTATTCTCCGACACGTTGCATGTTCTTTGCTGTCAACGAAACTGACCTACAATGACCGATACGTGTCTGTCTGTTACTTTAAATTATCCTCACATTTAGTTTTGTATTAATCAATAATTGCAAGAGTTAGCCAGTTAGGTTGATTACATTAAATACTGTATTAGGAGATGACGAACTAAATTTGTACACGTTATCTTAATTAATTTGTCTTAAGAAAGTTCTTTCCATATGATGCTTTTTCGTTTGAAGGAAGATTACACCTTTTTTCGGAAACGAGTTGCACTTTCTACATACATGATTTGACGACAAAACTTATATAAACACGTAACGATTAATGATTCCTGATACATAAAAATATTGTATCTAATTCATCGAATAATCATAATACATGTCACACATTTTTAACAAATTTTGTGTTTTTATTTTTTTTGCATATCATAAAATAAAAAATTTAAATGATTAAAAATAAAAATGTACTGTACAAATATACAAGAGCTCACAACATATTTACCATGTACTATACGATTTTAATTTTGTTTGTTCTAATCTTAAGTGTTTTGTGCAACTTATCACAAATTCATTTTTAATTTTGTCTACATTACGAATTAAAAATTTTCTATAAATTTCACCTAATAAATGTAAAATTTAATTGAAAATTCTAAATCATTAACTTTACGCATTCAATCTACTTCAGATATAGTAATCATAATCTAAAATCACGAGTGACATACTTATGAAATCATTTATCTCACTTAATTGCATTTTGTAAGGAAGACATTCCTTCTCCGATCGGGATTAATCAATTATTTGGCAGACTCAAACCTATTTATTTATCAAAACATGGAGTGCTTTTATATTTTATGTATGCTCCCCTGCGTCTTCATATGGTCCAGTGCGATTAGGTCTTTTCTTCTCCCGGCTAGCTCCTTTCTCTCCCGGCTTCTAGTTTTCGTTGGTGATTGTGGCTCGATTTAGTGATTCTTGTTTAGTGCGGGTCTCCAAAGCGTGGTTTCATGCTCTCTGTAAGTTCTCCTCCTCCATGCTAATAAGGTTTCAGGATTCCTTGGCTGGTGTAGCTTTAGTTTGGGTATGTTGTTAGGTCATCGAGTTTTGGTAGGGAGGTTCGTGTAACTACCGTTCTGGTATGGGTTTAGTTATGTGGCTTGGCTATTGGCGTGGCTTTCTCTGGTTCAGGTTGATTTTGCCTATTTTTAAAACATGTTGTCTCTGCTTGTGTGTTTACCTCATGCTCCTCTTCAGTCATCGATCGTTAGTAGGCCTCTTATGAAGTTGAGTAGTTCTGCAAGAGGTTTCGCTTCTTTTCTCTACATGATGGTGTGATTGATCCATAATCTTGGTGAGACTGATTTTGGCATTTCCAGGACGTCTCCTTTCGAGTTTTGACTTAGCCTCCTTTCATACTTGTATTGGTGTTTCTTCGGTCGTCTTGGATCCCGTTGTCCAATTTATTGGTATCCGCAACTCCTTACAAGAGGTAGTTTTTTTTTTTGCATTCTAGAAGAATTATTGGGCTTGATTTTCACATTGGCTTTTCTCTTGGAACTTGCATTATATGTCGAGTTGATCCATTAATGGGAATGTTTTGAGAGGTTCACCTTCCCGCTGCTTCTAGGAGTTGCTATCTTTTCCTGTTTTTTACTAAATCTTTACTCCGTCTTGTCATCTTTGTTGTATTTTTGTGTTTTACCTTTGGCTCTCGTTTAGTCGGAGTTTGACTCCTGAAATTTCGAGCTATTTCAGTCGAGATTTGCGGATTCATGTTTGTTATACCACTTTTGTAACCCCCTTATATTTTTATCATTAATATTAAAGACACAAAAACTAGTTTTATCAAATTAATTTATGCTTGATTCTCTTTACTTGATATGGGGATTGTTTTGTATTTTCTTGGTGTACAAGCAATCTTCACTTCTATTGGTTTAATGCTTTATCAGTCTAGGTAGATCAAGGATCTATTAATACATCTAAATATGCAATGATGCAAACCAAGCAACACTCTAACGTGAACTACAACTTATCTTCAAATTAACTCGGGTTCTCCTCTAAAGGATCCGACGTCGTATTGTGCTACTATAGGAAGCTTACAATATTTTTCTTTTACTCGACCCAACATCTCGTTTATAGTCAATGCATCGTCATACCGACATTCATTGGGGACTCGCCAATCGTCTTCTTTGTTATCTCTCCAGTACTTCCACCTTAGATTTGTTTTTTTCGAAGTCTAACACACCTATCTTACACACTTTTACTGATGCAGATTGGATGGGTGATAAAGACGATTACACTTCTATTGTCGCTTATCTTGTTTACCATGGACATTTTGGGCACAAAAATTGACTCATGTCAACTTGCTGGGCTCAGATTGGTTCGTGGTATAGAGAAGAGGAGAATGGGCCGGTACGACCCATTCTAAGCGATAAATATAAACAGAGCTATACCAGTGCTCCCTAAATCCCTGCAATGACCACTCACGGAAAATCGCGATGGTGCTCCTGAGAGTGTTTAAGCAACCACTCACAGAGAGCCGCAAAGGTGCTCATGAGTGCGTTCGAGATGACCATGCACGGAGAGCCGTGCCAATGATCCTAAAATTGTTCAAGGAGACCCCGCAAGGAGAGTCGCGCCAGTGCTCTTGAGAGTGCTTGCGAAGATGATGCATGGAAAGCCGCGTTGGTGCTCATGAGAGTCCTCACGACGACCACACATGGAGAGCTGTGATGGTGCTCCCGAGAGTAGTCGCGATGATCATTCACTCGAAGCCCATGAGAGCGAGAGGGTGATAATGGGTCGGTGCGGCCCATCATGAACATAGCCTGAAAGGGGTTGACTTAACCCGTTAGGAAGCCTAGAGCAGAGTCTTCAAGAATGTCACGAGAGCGGGTCGAGCGGACGGTTACGAGAAGTTTGAGAAGACGTAATGGTAGATCGTGGGCGCTGAATGCACATTGAAGTCAGAAGGTGCTCTTAAATATTGCGAGGAGAACTCTATAAAAGGAATCAGAGAGGGTCCTAAGAAGGGACCAAAAATCTTCTATAAAACTTCGCATATTCTTGAGAGAAGCTTGTAACTCTTAAGAGATCATCGTAATCAAACATATAGTCTAATAAAGATATACATTTCTATTCACTTATGCTTATCAAATTTGGTGTGAGGGAGATTATGCTCTCACATTTTGGCGCCGTCTGTGAGGGAAACGTGATAAATTTTTGAAGAAGGCTGCTCTACCCATCAAATAAAATGGATTCACTAGTGAACAACCCAGCTATGACGCTCTCGCAAAGGTGAAAGCTCTACTCATGACCCTGGTGAGCTCTGTCGAACGACATAAAGAATCAAGTGATGCACTTGCTACTCGCTTCAACAGTCATGAGGAGAACATGACAACCCAGTTAGCGACCCTCATGAGTGCCCAAACCGATATAGAGGTGCAGTTAGAAGCGCAGAGGAATCTGCCGCCACTGGTGATGATGACATACCTCCATGGTGGGATTTTCAGCAGAGCATGGGGCTCCGCAAGCCAAACCCAACCAGGACCTTGGGGTTTTGTCCTTCGTGGGAACAGTTCTAATCCCCCAAAGAATTCTTGTGAAGGAGATGGTTATGTTCCCCGTGATTGAACAGGAGTGCTGAACACTCCGAGCTTAGCTCGGGGTATGATGGACAACGTCGATGAGCTCCCTCCTGGCCCGGGTGAGGAGATGATCAAACCTTGCATCAATAAATAGACAAGACGCACGGTGAGTTTCTCGCCATGACTTCAAAGGTCCACCGCGCGTCGAGAGCTGCACCAGAGATTGATCGCATGATCGCAGATACGAAAATGACTCCTTTCACTCCGCGCATCGCGGAAGCAAGAATAAAAGAGACTGTGAAGCTAAGACTTCCCCTATATGAAGGGATAATAGTGAGACCCAAAGTGGAAGTGGGGTATCACACTCCTATATGATGCAGAGGAGGAAGAGACAACACTCCGAAAGAGAGGACCGTGGATCAGCTAGCTAACACAACATTCAACAGTAACAACATAAATAACAACAATAACAGCAGAAACTACAACAACAAGAAGCGCTGGGTACTAACTCAGGATATACCGCAGAGACGATGGACGACTACATCTCTTCAAACTTCTTCATACCCTACTGAGGTCCATCTCCATCCCCACCTGCCATTGTATAATCCGCTTAGTCTGCCTATGTTTCTGTTTGTTGTTTCTGATTGTTGTTTCTGTTTATCTTTATGTGTGTTTATGTTTCCTTGTCCAACCCTTAAGTTCACCTATGAATTTGGGTTACACAGAGACTGTGTAATTCAGGTTTGGGGGAGGATTTAGGGGCCTATCATCTAATGAAAGTTTTATGTTTATTTCTTGATCTCCAATCATGCATAACATTTAAGGCATAGATAACCATAAAAATCTGAGTTTTTTTTGAAAAATGTCTTTCAAAAACAGAGTGTTCATGTAGTTGCATTGAGGATGTTAGAATTATAGGTTTGTCATCTGCATATGCATAGGGAACTAGGATGATAGTAACCTTGTAAGTATGCTTTTTCGGAAAGTATCAGTGCCCTGGTTATTAGTTGTCTAATGCATCCTAATTTAGTATGAAGTAAAACTGCATCATGCTTGGAATGTGAATTTTCATGATCCTTTATCTTCTTTAGTATGTTGTGATTTGAAGTTTTACCCTATCTATTAGAACTTAAAACTGAAGTTTAGTTAGCATGTTTGTGTGCTGATTTGAACTCATGGATATTATTACATATTTGGGTTATCTTCTACCATTTTACCACTCTTGTTAACCCAAGTAGAATCCCCACCCTTGAACCTTGCTTTCTTTCAAGCCATGAATTTACTACTGAGTGTCAGGTCTTTTATGGAATAAGCTTGGTAAAAAGTGTTAGGTTCGAACTGACATGAATGGAATCTCATGTAGTTCTAGTCCATGTTTTATGGACTAGATATGACTAGGTGAGGTTTGATTCTGGGTATGTTGGGGTTGGTTTGGAAATGAATGAAAGGATGTGGGTAGCTGGTAAAAGAAAGGGTAGAGTAATAGACTTTAGGAGAGGAAAAAAAGAAGAAAAAGAAGCAGAATGCGCTAGTAAAGGATTTGGGGGGGGGGGGAAA
>OVBE01000442.1:13840-50747 GCA_900406425.1 Iberis pinnata
AAAATGAAGAAAGTCAGAAACCATAGGCATTTAAATAAGGAAGTTCCCAAATCCGCTAGCAGTCAAATAAGAAGGTTCCTCTCCTAAGAGTAATTAAGGAAAAGATAAAAAAGAGAAAAACGTAAAGAAGTAAGATCACTTCGAATTTTATAAGGGTAGAATTAAGGTCTCCTATCAGGTAGAATAAAGAAAACTAAGGTTTCATTGACATTGGGTAGATGAAATTTTGTTTCTGTATGCATCTAAGTGTTCTTACCTTTAGCCTTCTGCTAAAACTCATTCCCTTTTGGGAGAATCCTATTCTGAATTGTTAGCCGTTGCATGAAGGGGTCATTTTTATCACATAACTTGTCCCTTAGCCAAATGAGTTCAATAAACGTGCATGACTTGATCCACACTTCCTGCTACATGAATGTTAAAGGGGTAAATGAATTTGAATGCATTGTGGAAGTTCGAACTGATCTGTAGTTATCTCGGCTTGGAAAATCCGTCCTTACTATCAATCACACACAATTAGGTTATGACGACTCAACCATTGCGCACAATACTGCACAGAACAAATCAGTTCGGGAGGATGGTCAAATGGGCGATCGAACTAAGCGAGTATGACATAGAGTACATATATCGTCTAAGTAAAAAGGCGGATGTCTTAGAACATTTCCTTATCGAGCTTCTTATCGGAGTTCATGAAGGATCTTCACCGGGGCAAGCTTAGGAAATCCATGTAGACGGGTCCTCCACTAGAGTTGGGTCCAGCGTGGGGGTCGGTTGAAAACCCCGACTGGGGAGGTGATTGAACAATCCTACATATTACCATTCAATGCTTCAAGTCAGAGTATGAAGTTCTCATTGCGGGGTTGAGGTTGGCGCTGGGGATCGAAGTAAGAGAACTTTGGGCGTGAAATGACTCTCAACTTGCGACTAGTCATATAAATGGGGATTATGAAGCAAAAGACGCCATAATGGAGGCGAATGTGACATTTTTCCAAAATATTATATCTCAGTTTGATAGCTTCGAGTTAACACAGATCCCGCAAGGATAAAACGACTCGGTCGATGTCAGATCTGTTGGTTTGGCGAATGATAACCATGGAGACAATCAAAGAACCAAGTATATCAATCCATAAACATATTATGGCCATACAAACACTGTCTATGAAAAGACGGGCACTAGAAGAGTTGAAGTGGAAAAACGATAATAGTCTGCCCACACGAACACACCTTGAAGCTTCGCGCGGGGTGGAGAATTCTGAAGCTCCACGCGGGGTAGAAAATCATGTAGCTCTGCACGGGGTGGAGAACCCTAAAGCTATGCGCTGGGTGGAGAACCCTGAAACTCCTCGCGGGGTGGAGAATCTTGAAGCTCCACGCGATGTGGAGAATCATGAAGCTTCGCGCGGGGTGGAGAATCCTCAAGCTCCGTCCGAGGAGGATAATTCTAAAGATCCAGTCGGGGTATAGAACCATGAAGCTCCGTTCGGGGAGAAAAATCATGGAGCTCAGATTAGGGCAAACTCGGGGCAACTCAAGATAATGCTAGAAGCAAATATTTGCGAGGCACGATAGAAGAATACACCACTACAAGAAAATTTCCCGAGGACAAGTGGCAGGCGTGCAAGTTAAAAGTTTGAAGTGCGAGATTTTACGTTGTCCATGGTGTTATGTAAGTGGAGCGTGGCGGGACCTTACCTTGCGTGTGTCGGTACAAAAGAGGCAGAGACAATCATTAAGGTAAGGCATGAAGGTGTGTGCAAATCGCATTCACTAGGGCGGACTTTGGTGCTAAAAATCAAACGCCAAGGGTATTTCTAGCGACAATGGCAAGAGTTGTGAAGAGTATGCCAAACGATGCGAAATGTGCCAAAGACACACTCCATTTATCCATCAACCCACATAACTTTTGCCCTCCATCTCATCTCCATACCCATTCATGAAATGGTCAATAGATGTTGTGGGACCGTTGCACCCATCCATCGGAGGGGCGAGATTCCTCTTAGTCCTTACTGATTATTTCTCTAAGTGGAAAGATGCGGGGCCTTTTAAGGATGTCACAGAGGCGGCGGTCCAAAAGTTTGTGTGGAAGAACATTATGTGTCGCCATGGGCTGCCGTATGAAATCGTGACGGATAACGGATCATAGTTCATCTCGAACAAGTTTGAGGTATTCTGTGAGACCTGGAAGATAAGATTGAGTAAGTCTACTCTGCGGTACCCAAGGGAATGGACAAGCGAATGCCTTGAAAAAAACCTTACTTAGTAACATGAGAAAGAGATTGGGAGCCGTCAAGGGGGGCTGGATAGATGAGCTCCACGGTGTCCTGTGGGCGTGTCAAACCACACTGCAAAAAACAACCAATGCAACACCATTCTCTCTTGTTTATGGAATGGACGCGGTGGTTCCTGTTGAGGCTGAGTCATGGGCCTTAGGAGGACGATGAACAGTGTGAATCCGAACCAGAATGATGAGATGTTTGTCCAAACCGGTACATTCAACCGATACAACTCACTTCCACCTTTTCTTAAATTTTTTCCGCTCCTTTAATCCACGTTTTAGGTTCTTCCACTTCTAACACCTGAAAAAATGTGAAAAGCAATGCAAATGCATGCCAAACTACCTAATTGCATATGAATCTACCTAAAATGTGTATGATATAAGAGACAAAATGCAATAAAAACACAATACATCAACTCCCCCAAACTTATCCTTTGCTTGTCCGCAAGCAAACCGCATAGGAAAGTGTGAGAGAGAGAGATTTGAAAGTGAAAACTTCAGAGCCAAAAGATTAAGCAAAATCCTAGTGGATTAACATCCAAAATATGATACATCGTCAATCCCAAACCAATATCTCTACTCATCAAATCATCCAAGCACTTTCACTATCCATTATATTACCAAAGGCAAGCGATCCACCTACCTAGTCCAAGTTATCTTCTTACATTAAAATTCTTTCAAATAGTGAAGCATGCTCAAAAAGATAACTTAAAATTTTTGAATTGGTGAGGTCGATAGGGGATTCCAATGCATCAAAAGAAGGTTTACACTCAATCGTTGGCTATCACTCAAAAGGGAGTGATTGAATTATCAAAATCAAAACGAGACAAAGGGCAATGGGGCGTACAATCGCTCAACTTCCATTTCTAATCATTCCCCAATTCCCAAGTTCTATTATACCAACATCCAAGAGTTATAACCATCCCTTTTTAGATCTAAACTTCCCAAACAACTCTTTCTTTTGAATCTTATTCATTCTACGCTTTACTTTTCCCTCATTAGATTCTTCATTCTTTCTCTTGCACCATTTTAACATGTTTTAGCTTTTTTGCATACTTTTATTACTTAGGCTAATCTTGTTAAATTTTGTGATTTCTTAGTATTTTCCTTCATGAAATTTAGGGCTTTTCTCTATTCGAACTTAGGGATTTTCTTCTTTCATTTTTCAAACTAGTGGAGAATAACCATTCTTTTTCCTCATTCACCAAACATTTTTCTCTTTGAAGCATCACTACCAACCTACTTCTACCCTTATCTTTTAGAACACGAACTATAATCAAGTTTTTAGCTAATACTCCTAAGACATTAAGACATACCCAATTCCCAATGTTCCATTCCTAAATACCCTTCCTAAGAGCTAGATGATATCTTCAATCTAGCTAAATGGAAGTGTTCAATTGTCGCCCTTTATACTTGTTGGGCCAGGGTTTAGCACCCTTTAGAAAACCCAATAATGGTATTCAGGGCTCAGCTGAAAATCCTAAACCCAACATGGAGGACTCGACCTGGTGAGGACACGTGTACCCATCACTGTTCATGATGTAACGGGACCTCGTAAGACAAAGGGGCAGTATAAATAGATTGTTAGGGGATTCGGAGAGGGGGTCGGAGGAATAGACGGAGAAGAGATAGAAAGAGAAACCGCCGGTATCGACGAAGTGAAAGAACGATCATTAATCGGAGTACTTTGACTTCCAATAGCTCGGCTATTAAAATTGCAGTGACTTGAGAGGACATCTCGTCCATATAATTTGGAGACGGAATTAGTCCATCCTCGTCTATTCATAGCCAAAAGTTGAAAGAGTTAGTATCAAACGCTATAGTCAAATAGCTTCGTCTAGTCAAACCTTTGATAAATTAATGTTTAGATCATATTTAAATATGTCGTCGAACCCTTATATCTAATTGACTGAGTCCAGAGCATAGTGCGAAGACCGGTTAAACATTTGGCGCCATCTGTGGGGACACAACCTTAAAGACTGAGGGTCCAAGACGACAAGGTCATGTCTGAAAACAACGAAGTTATACCCGACGAAGTAGTCGAAGCACAATCTCAAGTAGAGACTCGTCAAGCAGAAACCAATCGGTTAATCATCCAACGCCTCAACGATCAAGACAGAGAAGCAAGTAAATTCCAAGCTAGGTTTGAAGCGACGTTCGCAGACGGTGAGAGAAGGATTCGTCTGGATACCCTTAATCACACCCTCTTTGGTACGCCCAGTACGACGCCGCATCCTACTCCGACTGGTCCGAGTGACAAAACACCGGAACCATCTACCAACGCCCAGACCGATCAAGATGAAATTTTCGCTCTAAAGGCACATATACGCGAGATGAGCTCACAAGTACACCAAGCTATAAGTTCAGCCCCAGAAATCGAACGTGTCGTCGAAGAAACTCAGCGTACCCCATTCACTAGGCAAATAACGATACCCAGCTTGGCCAAGTTACTAAAATTAAGCTCCCACTATATGAAGGCAACAATGACCCCAATCACCATCTAACTGAGTTTAAGATAGCTATGGGAAGGACACGTTTTAGCCCGACCGAGAAGAATGCTGGGTATTGCTAATTCTTTGTGGAGAACCTCGGCGGAGCGGCGTTGACTTGGTTCTCACGCCTTCCGCCAGGCAGCATTGGTAATTTTCAGTAGTTTTCTACTGCCTTCCTAAAGCATTACTCAATCTTTATCGAGAAAAAGGCTTCAACGACGGATTTGTGGAGTTTAGCTCAAGGATGTCGAGAACCGTTATGAATCTTTATTGAAAGATTCAAGAAAATAGCTTCTCGGTTAACTATACCTGATGAAGCAGTGATAGCAGCCTTGCGCAATTCCTTGTGGTATGAGTCACGTTTTTGGGAAGAGCTCGTCTTGAATCAGCCTCAGACGTTAGAAGACGCCCTGCATCGTGCCAGCCGCTTCATCGAAGCAGAAGAAGAGAAAGCTAAAAGGACCAAGATACATGGTAAGGAACGTCAAGGTCAAAAGGACAAGGATGAATACAGGGAACCACATCAACATTATAGCAAGGCGTTTGAGAAGATGAAAGCCGTGAACCATTATGTTCAGGGTCAAGGGAGTCAGGCGAAAACCTTGCCTAGACGAGCAGATGATAACCCAAAAGTTTTATGCGAATTTCATGGAAGGTTAGGGCATAGCACTGATGTGTATAGGCACCTAACGAATATGGTTTTAAATCAGTACGGTCAATCAGCTCAAAAACCAAATGCCCTTTGGACTGGGCAACGAGGAGGTTTCAAGCGAAACACAACGAATGCTCGTCCTGACGTGGTTAAACGAAATAATTTCCAAAGACCCCCGATTGTCCCAGATATGGAGCCACCGAAGAGGGATATAGAAGATGTGAACGACGAGGTCCAGCCTATACCGCGTCGGCGAATCAATGTGATAATGGGTGGACTACGTCATTGCAACGAATCTGTTAGGGCAATCAAGAAATTGGAACACATGGCGTCAGTATCAGTAGCCAGTACCTCGTCCATTGGCGCATACGGGGATTTGGTTAAGTTTACTCAGGCAGACGCGAATGGAGTAGACGCTCCATATAACGGTTTTCTTGTCGTTGAAGTAATGTTTGAAGATTGCGAAGTCTCCAGGGTATTGATAGATACAAGGATCTCGGTGAACATTATCTTTAAGGAGACCCTCGCCAAGATGGAGATAGACGAGGCAAGGATTAAACCATCATCCCAAATACTCATAGGTTTCAGTGGTGAGACGGTCATCGTAGCCAGGAGTATCAAAATCCCATTGAGCATTATGAGCGTAACTCGTATTGTGAAACTGTTGGTTGTTGACGAGCACCCAGTTTTTAACACAATTCTGGGTACTCCGTGGTTGTATATGATGAAGGCTGTGGTATCCATGTATCACCAATGTCTTAAGTTCCCAACTCCTAAAGGAACAAAGACGATCAGAGGAAATCAGCGAGCTGCACGAACTTGCTTTATAGCCGAGCATAAATCCTGAAAGAAGTCAGAAGCATAGCAATTACCGTTGAAACCCGACGATTCGCCAGGACCATCGTCGACAACTAAGCACTGCACAACAGCCTTAGAGCCCGTCGACTAGGTCTCCATTGGTGATAACGATCCATCACGGCGTACTAACGTCAACCGTTATCTGGAAAAGGGTATCCAAGATGAACTTATCTCGTTTCTGAAGAACAATGTAAGTACCTTTGCATGGACGATGTCCGACATGACCGGTATTGACCCGTCGATTATGTGTCATGAGCTCAACATCGCTCCTGTCATGCATAAATGCCGGAAGCTGGGGGTCGAACGAAACCAAGCGGTTAATAACGAGGTCGAAAAGTTATTACAGGCTGGTTCTATAGTCGAGGTCAGATACCCTGAATGGATAGCCAACCCTGTAGTGGTTAAAAATAAGAATGGGAAGTGGAAAGTTTGTATTGACTTCACTGATCTGAATAAGGCATGCCCAAAAGACAGTTTACCACTCCCTCATCTAGATCGTCTAGTCGAAGCCACAACAGGCAATGAACTACTTTCTTTCATGGACGCATTCTTTGGTTATAACCAGATTATGACGCACCCAAACGATCAAGAGAAGACTGCCTTCATTACCGACCGCGACATATATTGTTATCGAGTGTTGACATTCGGATTGAAAAATGCTGGACCGACGTACCAACGGTTGGTTAACAAAATGTTTTCGTCCCAGTTAGGCAAGACCATGGAAGTATACATCGATGATATGCTTGTGAAAAGCACATCAGTGTCCGATCATGTAACACATTTACGAACCTGTTTTCAAATCCTTAATTTGTACGGGATGAAGCTCAATCCAGCAAAGTGTACGTTTGGCGTAAAATCTGGTGAGTTCCTTGGTTATGTCGTGACCCAAAGAGGAATAGAAGCCAATCCTAACCAGATTTCTTCCATTATTGACTTGCCATCCCCTCGGAATATAAGAGAAGTACAGCGGCTAACAGGCAAGGTTGCCGCCTTAAACAGGTTCATATCTCGATTGACGGAGCGGTGCCTTCCTTTTTATCAGCTTCTAAAGAGGAATAGAACGTTCAACTGGGACGAAAAGTGTGAGGAAGCATTCTCGAAGCTCAAGGAATATATCTCAACCCCGCCTATCTTGGCTAAGCCCCTTGATGGGGAAACATTGTTGCTCTATATCTCCGTTTCAACTGCGTTCGTTAGTGGGGTTCTAGTCAGGGATGATCGTGGTGAACAAAAACTCATATTCTACATCAGCAAAGTGCTTGATGGGGCAGAGACGAGATACTCAATGTTGGAAAGGCTAGCCTACGCAGTCGTTGTCAGCGCTCGGAAACTCAGACCCTATTTTCAGTCCCATTCAATCGCAGTAATGACCACTCAGCCACTACAAGCCATCCTGCATAGCCCGAGCCAGTATGGATGAATGTCAAAATGGGCTATTAAGCTTAGCGAGTATGACATCGAAGTTCGTAGTCGGACTAGTATCAAGTCTCAAGCTCTCGCATATTTTCTCGTTGAACTACCCCCTGAGCTCTTTGTTCCCAAAGTAGGAGGAATCTGGAACCTATATGTTGATGGTTCGTCACGTTCAAACGGGTCCGGCGTTGGAATTTACCTCGAATCTCCAACAACGGAGGTCGTCGAACAATCTATCTCGCCGGACTCCGTCTAGCGAAAAGTATGGGGGCGAAGAAAGTCCGTGTCTACTGTGATTCCCAACTTGTTGTCAGCCAGTGTAAGGGTGATTACAAAGCAAAAGATGATCGAATGACATCTTACCTCCGCCTTGTCCAAGATCTCGTAAAAGGTTTCGATGACGTCGAGATTGTGAAAATTCCTAGAAGCGAAAACACCTATGCGGACAACTTGGCGACTCTAGCCTCTGCTCCTGTGAGTGGGTTAACACATTCGATCCCAATCGAGGAGATCACTATGCCAAGCATATCATACACCCAAGTGCACGCGGTAGACGTGACATGTAACAATAATGCCATAAATGACGAAGTGCCGGGTGACGAGCTTGTAGAGGGCGACTGGAGATCTGAAATATGTGCTTATATAAGAGATGGGACTTTTCCACCTGATAAGTGGGCAGCTCGGCGTCTAAGGATAAAAGCTTAAAAGTATTTGTTAATAGAGGGGGAGTTATTTCGACAAGATATATCTGGGGTTTTACTAAGGTGTGTGTCTCAAGATGAAGCCAAGCGAGTAATGGCCGGAACACATGAAATAGCCTGTGGAAACCATTCCGGCGGATGATCAATGGTAGTTAAAATCAAGCGTCATGGCCACTTTTGGCCGACAATGGTCAGCGTCATGCTTCGACGAGTCATCAACCGACTGAGTATTTAAGAGTATCATCACCCCCTTACCCGTTTATGAGGTGGGCTATGGAAATTTTTGGACCTTTCCCTTCGTCAAAGCAACGAAATTTTCTGCTGGTAATGGTAGACTGGTTCTCAAAATGGGTAGAAGCAGAAGCTTATGCTAAAATCCAAGATGCCAAAGTCCAAAACTTTGTGTGGAAGTATATCATTTGTCGTCACGGTCTACCTTATGAGATCCTGACCGACAATGGCACTCAATTCTCTTCACACAAGTTTGAAGGTTTTTGCAAAAAATGGAAAATAAAGCTTAGCCATTCAACGCCCCGGTACCCACAAGGCAATAGTCAAGATGAATCGATTAAGAAGACTATTGTGGATGGTCTTAAGAAATGACAAGAAAGGAAGAAACAGTGTTGGGCTGACGAGTTAGACAGTGTCCTTTGGTCATATCGCACAACACCCCAATCATCGACTAACGCAACCCCTTTTTCCCTTTCACATGCTGTTGAAGCTATGGTTTTTGCCGAGGTCAACGTTTACAGCTTACGACGAATGATGTTACCACAATACGGCGACCTCAATAACGATCTAATGCAAGGCAGGGTCAATGTTACTAAGATCCTTTGTTGTTTATTTTCTGTTCTTTACTGTGACCTATACACACGCATTAGCTTTTCTTAACCAAATCTCAAATGATCTTATAGATAGGCTCGACGAACTCGAAGAGTTGCGAGACCAAGCACTACTACGTATGCAACATTATCAACAAATGGTGGCTCGTCACTATAGCAAAAGAGTTAGACCTAGGCACTATGTGGTGGGAGACCTGGTACTACGTCACGTTTTCGATAATACAAGGGAGCACAGAGTAGGAAAATTGGGTAGAAATTGGAAAGGACCATATGAAGTTATTGGAGTCGTCGCACCAAACGTTTACCAGCTAACCAAATTCGACGGACAACAACTACCATGGCCTTGGAATGGACGACATCTCAAACTCTATCTCTAATCTTTTATGTTTCGATTGTAATAGAACTACGTCTGGCTTAATCCATCTAAAATGGGTACGTAGGCAGTCTTCGTAATATAAGAAGGCGAAACTACTAAAAATTAAAAAAACTTATGTACTTTAAGCCTTTCTCGTTTGATTTTTGAAGGGGGAGTAGGTCACCCCATTAGGGAACCGTTCAAAACCATTGGCAGCTCGTCGATCTCAAACGACTTAAAGCCTCGTCTATCTCAAACGAACTAAAGCCTCGTCGATCTCAAACGAGCTAAAGCCTCGTCGATTTCAAACGGTCTAAAGCCTCGTCGATCTCAAACGAGCTAAAGCCTCGTCGATTTCAAACGGGCTAAAGCCTTGTCAATCTCAAACGAGCTAAAGCCTCATCGGTCTAAACGAGCTAAAGCCTCCTCGGTCTCAAACGAGCTAAAGCCTCGTCGATCTCAAACATGCTATAACTTTGTCAATCCCAAAACAGATCAAGGACTCGATTACCCAAGTCCATCTGCAACTTTGCTAGTCTAAAAGGATCTTCGTCGAAGAAGGCAAAGATGTTATTCAGAAATTTGTAACTTAATGTGGCAAGAAATTTTGCAAAAAGCCTCGTCTATTAATCCCTTGGCGAAAATTCGCAACAAGGGGCCAAAAATAAGTTAAAAACCAAAAACAGACGATCATAAAAACTAAGGAGTCCGACAAAAGAAACAAAAAATATGATTTAAAGATAGTATAGGCCGGAGCACTTGGGGGGGGGGAGCCTTAGTCGTGGTGAGCTCTGCGGTCGAGGCTTCAATCCCGCTCGTATGAAGCCGTCTGACTTCTTCTTGAGAAAGAAGTTCGTGATTCAATGCCGACTCGTTAATCACTGGGGAAACCCCCAAGTCCTCGTCTGATAGAGGAAAAACCTCTATCTCGTCAAAATTTTCCTTCCAGGTCTTGAGGCTCTTCCGCAAGTTCTCCACAATAGCCTCTGGCACCGAACCCCCCATATCCTTGATAAGCCCCATGACGCCGAGCGTCCCCTCAATTGTGCCAAGATTCTTGGCCACCGTCTCAGCTGCATTGCGACTATCTAGGTGTCGACGAATCCTCTCAAAACAAACAGCGCATTTTTCTTGCATCCGCTGCCTTTCTTCAGAATTAGAGCATCTCGACCAGCTCTCTCTAATCCTAGAGTCTCTTTCACTACGACGATTTTGTCCGTTACCTTATTCTCCTCAAGAAGACGATTCTTCTCCTCTTCAAACTCTTCTCTTTGACTTATGCCCGCTTCGACGACGCGCATGTTCTCCTCGTTCAAATTATCTATCTGCAGCTTCAGGCTGGTTACTTCGACCTCCAAATCCTTCTTCTTCTGCGCATCCAGTGCCACGACAGCATTGCATTGATCGATGATTTTCTTAAGCTCGTCGAGGGAGGATGTAGTCTTCGTCAACTTAGTATCGTACATTGTGATGATCGCGTTGGCCGCAGCAAAAAAACTGTATTCAAGAAACCACTTAGAAAAAATTGCTCCTTAACTAACGCAGTACTTAATTAAGAGCTTACCTGAATGCCGTATGAGGCATATGTCTTGAACAGATCTGGGGAAGGAGAGCTAGAAACACTTGGTATTGGGCGATTAAGCCCTGGAATTTGACGAACTAGTTCGGCACATGCCTCGGCATCGTTGACTAGCCCAGCTACGTCCGGGTAAGAGAAGGAAAAGGGGACAAGATTTTGACGAGGCCTCTTTTGAAGAGCATCCTCGTCCTCAGCATGGTCGTCAAACAAGTCCTCAAGGTCGACGTACATGTTATCAACTCCACCAGCAACCGGAGTATCTTCATTATCAAAGTCAATGGTAGGACTTGGGTTGGTGAGTTGGGTTGCAGCCTCTTTTTAGTGGGCTGAGTTAAAGCGTGTGCTTTACCCCTAGCTTTAAACGCAGCAGCTTGCAAGCCTAGCTTCTCTTGAAGCTGCTCAGATAGCTCGGCTTGCTCATGTGCCCTCTCCTTCTTCCTATTTTCAATAATTGCTTTCGCCGTAGACACCAAAGCTTTCATCTTCGGCGGCTTTTCGGCTGCTTTCTTTTCAGCTCCAGTACCGGCTATCATATCCTTTTTCTGAGTGCTAGCCTCGTCTTGGGTTTTCAGTGAACTTTCCCTCAAGCTCTTCAGAAAATCAGAGGACATCTTTGGTTTCTGGGGGTAGGAAAAGTGCTCTCGTCTAACTGAAACTAGATGAGGTAAAAACTGTGAGGTAAGAATGACGAAGCAAGAGATAAAATGAATATGAACAACTAATACAAGTATCAATCTGAACCAAGGCGAGACAGACTTCGTCTCACTCTGGCTGCGTCAACTTCTGGCCACTTGAGTATGGAAGCTTTAGACAGCTTATCAATTGAGTCCAAAAAGCGATCTGGAAAGGCCTCGAAGGGAAATGGTTTGTCTACAAAGAAAAAGATAAGAATTAGCCACTTACTAGTAAAAACACTATGATTAGCCAAAGCACTACCAATTTCTAAAGCCCAGTCACATAAAAATTCGCGTCCTCGAAGGGAAATGGTTTGTCCAAAACTGCCGCGTCGTTAATCTTAACAAAGAAGTATCGCCTCTTCCAATCCCAAATTGCCCCCCTTAGCCCCGGTAAGGAGCGTATATTTCGACCTCATCCTCACGTAGAAGAACCCAGTGTCAAAATTCAGAGTGTGATCCCCACTCTTCACGGCCTTGTGCACTTTATGAATAGTTGCGAGGAGGTCAAAAAATCTATAAATATGTCTATTCCTATCGCATAACCCAGAAGGAGAATCGCCGTTATATTCCGAATGGCCGCGGTTGAGAGTTACGACACGGCCATACGTCGCCGAGCACATAAGGCCATCAATAAGCAAGGAAGTGGAAAATAAAGGTTGGCGTCGGTGAAGTAGTCTTCGAAAAGTGTAAAGTAACCTTCTGGAGGAGACCACAACCATTCGAAGAATTGTGGAACCCTGAATTCGAGATTGGTGTCGTTTATCCCGCATAATACACAGAGGGTGGCCAATGATTCGTGCGTCATCTTTGATGGACCTGAACCTGTGGAGAAAGGCCCCGATTCTATAAGTGGAAGAATGTATTCTTCTTTGGAGGATGCATCAGCGACAACTAACTGGTTGGGAGCATCCAATTCTGGCCTAGACGGGCGATGAACGATCTGAAAATTTCTAGACCGCGTCATCGTACCCACCTCGTTGGACATGACCTCTTCTTTTACTGATAAAAGTGGAAGGTCGTCGGACATTACTTGTGGAGAAGCCGGAGGACAAACAAATGACGACGAAAAACTTGCCGGAGACGGTAAAAACGGCGAAAAAGAAAAAAAGAGTACAAAAATTCTAACGACCTAGAGAGAGAAAGCGAAGAGAGTGGGGAGAAAAATGGTACCTGTAGGCGCAGGAGAAAGATGGAGGCATAAAAGGAAGGGGGACCCTTATAAGGGCTGACGTGGAATGCGAAGGGACGCCTATTTGAAAGGTTATAACGCTTCGTAATCTATGCGGATAAACTATTTTGCCTCGTCGATAGTAATTAAAGCCTGCTTTGTCGATTGACCGACACCACCCCGTCGAATGAGTATATCGTCAAACCAATCATGACAAATTACTACTTCATCGAAATTAATACCTCGTCGACTAGTCTTGACAAAATCTTACTTCGTTGAGTGAGTACCTCGTCGATTTATCGCGTCAAGCCATTACATCGTCAATTGGTTAACGCTATTGACCGTTTCATTGTTTGATCAAGACAGATGATCATCTCGTTGATAAATCACGATGGACGAACTTCGTCGATTTATCAAGGCTATTTTAACCTTGGCGATTACTCACGATGAATTTCTGCCTCGACGATTAATCACATCAAGTTTTCACCTCGTCGATTTGCTACAATCACTTTACTTCAATCAGCCACGCCGAAAGCCATTATGACAATAATCCCGCAAGCAAAATCACTTATTCATCTAGACTAGATCCAACTTCTAAACCAAATCCCTTTGTGTTTATCAATCTAATATTAATGAATTAGTTAGCTACTCTAATTCATGCATTAATAATAAGTCTAGACTAAGAACCTATTAATTATTACCCTCTATGATAAATTGAACAATCAAACCCTGAATTCCCTGGGAAACCCTAAAACCTAACTATGGAACTACTCAGACATTGACATGCAAACACAATTCAATATCAAAGAAGAACACATATTTAAATTAGATATAGATATATTAGAAAGGGTTCAGAAATCTTCTCCAAATNATAATTCTCTTAGAAATAAAATAAATCTTAAGTTCTAAAGGCCTAAAACACATTGTATTTATAGGCTAAAAAAATTAAAATATCAAATAAAGAAAACTTGGATAGGCTTGAAGACTTGAATTGCAAATTGGAAAACTTCTTCTTTTTCTCGGGTTAAGTGCCCGATCGAGCAAGTGTTTGCCTGATCGGGCATATCACATAATTTCTCGACTCTTCTTTAGTTGCTCGATCGATCTCTTTCTTTGGAAAATACCAGGAACATTTGCTCGATCGGGCATAACACCTGCCCGATCGATCACTTTTGTTTGCAACTTCTAATTCTTCTGAAACTTCCTGAAATCTCCTGAAATGCATCGTTTTTGCTCCAATTCGACCCGAACACCTAGAATACTGAAATTCTACCAAATATGCAATGAAAACACTGGGAATAATGCAGAATAGCAAACATAAATGCCCACTGTTATGCATTAAAACCGAGTAATATCACTTGACCAGCTTCCTCGTTGTCCGGTCTTGGAACATACTCCACCGACTCAGCTTCTTTTGCCCCAATATAGATCATATAAATGTCCAGGCTGAAGCGGCATAGAGGAAGGGTCGGGGTAGTACCTAGCACATCCATATTTGGCGTGTTGATCCTGTGAAGGTCCCGTCGTTGGTGCGGATGTACGGGGATGGTTCACGTCTTGTAGCGGTTCTTGAACGGGACAGTTCGGTTGAAAACGGACATTGGTGCTGTGAGTGAAGGTGGTGTACTCCTGGTTGGGAAGCAGAAATGTATCTTTCTTCCTGTTCTCATTGACGTACGGGTATCCATACTTGAACTCGGACCCTTCTTTCACCTTCCCGACTAAGATTTGCATCTTGTTTAGGTACTTGATGTCCATATGCCTCAGGGCTTTCTGCACGTGAGGGATTTTGATGTTGGCAGCCTTTAATATAGGAGTAACCCATTCTCCAATGCTTAGTTGAGGCGTTTAGTCTTTTCGCTTCCAACCCCAAGTCTGAAGTACCAATAAATGCTACAAAAAAAACCGTACCGGACTTGGCCTGCATGTCTCTAGGTTCGGGAATAGCTCCTTATTATCCAATTCTGTCTGAATAACGTGTGCTAATCCGAATCGCAAGAATCCCATTCACCTTCCATAATACTTACTCCCTCTCGTCTTGAAAAGAATGAGTGAGTAAGGAGTTTCTGAACGTATCTTATTGCGGGGTGGCAAAGATTTCTGCCCATTGTCCTTTCCGCTAAGAACATTCCTAAACCGATTCATCTCTAGATTAGGTCGGTTTCCCCAAATGCTGTTTCAAAGCGAGATGGTTTTTCAAATGAGAGACCATAGATCTCGGATAATCTATCAAAACCCAAAGTGTGAACCGTTCTGCTCAAATCACTGAATTTAATCCTCCCACCTCCGGTTATGTGTTTCCTTTTGTCTGTATACTCAAAGACATTCAATGTGGCAAGGAGCATGCATGTGTGTTCTTGGTATCCTTCAGAGCATATGTTCAAGATGCTTCCAATCCCCATTCAAGTCAAGAGAGTTTCAACCTCATCGTATATACCCATCATTTTCAAAGTACTTGGATCCGGGAAGATGGATTCGACAAAAGCTACTTCCTTGAAAGGTCTATAAAGCTCGGTTGAGCTAGGCATTCTTTGAGGATTTTTATCCATAGGGAGAGGGGGTGGTTGTTGAGGTAAGGTCGGTTCATTGAAATTGGGTTGTCTTTGTGCCACATTACGACTCGTCCGCGAATTTCTACCCGTAGGTTCGTTGATGGTGATCCCACCACTACTAATCACATTTCTCGGTCTTGCTCTTTTTTGGTCACGTCGTATACCGCTATGTATTTTCCTCTTTCTTCTCTCGTTGGCTTTTTCTTTGGTGCCATGAAGTTATCCTACAAAATTGGTGATCATTATTAAAAAAAATGCAAATTTCATCTAATGTGTGATCAAGGCTAAGAATAGCTTTAGGACAATCAAATCTCAATGTGAAAGACTTATGTATTCTTATATGCCAAACCAAAAATTTATCAAACTTGAAGCCAATTCTATTCAAGCATTCTAATTCAACACTTTCGCAACCCAACAATCACCATTGACATTAAGATTTAGCTTTTACACATTCAAATACATTATAGCATTCAATTCCTTAATCTCAAATTTCTTAATACGAATTCAAAGATTACAAAGGTAATGAAAATTTATCCAATTTAGCATAAAATCCTAGCCAACCTTTTGTAATTCACTTAGACATAGCCTATAAACTTGCAATTAACCAAAAGTAACCAATTTCCCTAAACTTACCTC
The DNA here is from genome assembly GCA_900406425.1 of Iberis pinnata. NCBI lineage: Eukaryota > Viridiplantae > Streptophyta > Magnoliopsida > Brassicales > Brassicaceae > Iberis > Iberis pinnata. The sequence continues at coordinate 30,038 of OVBE01000442.1, forward strand.
AAATTGGTCAAGAACCCGATTTCCCAATTTTTCCAAAAATCATGAAAATTAGGTTCAATCATTCAAGGAAAAGGCAATGTGCATGATACCCAACAAGTTTCTAAGCCTAACCAACAAGATTCAACCCTATAATCAAAGAAAAGCCAATTTTCGTTTTTGGGTGAATATTAGTGTGCGAAAATTGAGTTTGAGAGGCATACCTTTGCTTTGGTTGATGGGAATGGAGAAGAAAAACCTAAAGAAGCAAGAGAAATCCGAATTATATCAAGAACAAGCTTCAAATCCAGTTCAAAAACGATTAAGATATGAAAAATTTAGAGAAAACGGGTGAAAAATCGGGTGGGAAATGAGAAATGGGGAAGGAGAATGTTTAAAATCGGGTCAATTTTTAGTCAACTTACCTCGTACTATTTTGCACAAACCGGTATGTTAAACCGGTATGAAGGTATAACGTGTGTACCGGTTTGAACAAACTGGTACAACAAACCGATGCTTAGCGTGTGCCAAATTTAAAATGGTCGTACCGGTTTGGCCAAACCGGTACGAGAAACCGATATGACTCCATTTGTAGTGTACCGGTTTGTACAAACCGGTAAACTAAACTGATACGGCTTTCCTTCTTTTCCGAAAATCGTCAAACCTGCTCCAATAAAATTCAAACTTTTCCAGAGGTTAGAACACCCAATAACATACAAAAGGAAGTTAAAAACTATAATAAAAAGGATATATACAAAAGAATATCATGAGATTGTCTCTCAAGTGCGTTTGTTTAAAGTTACTTAGCTTGACTCGCCGCTCTTTCAGGCTTGCGGTGGTTCAAAATGAGACACATAGTCTCTTCCTTTGGTGATTTCATATGCCAAGTAACGTTTCACTCTTTGGCCATTAACAATGAACTCTCTCCCATCCTTGACTTGCAATGGCTTCCACCCACTTTGACAGATAGTAAACCGCTATCAAAATGTAGCTATTCCCATGAGAAGAAGGAAACGGTCCCATAAAGTCTATGCCCCTTACATCAAAGATCTTGATAGATTTAGGTTTTAATTCCTAAAACTATACTGCAAAGAACTGATCACTATAGTATAATAAAGGGTCGAATCCCACAACGACCAGACAATGCGATTCTTAGTTCTAAAGTCGATTCTAGATAAAACAGAAATAAAAGAGAGATTGTTTTCGAACGATTGAGAATTAAAGGGAATAATTAAAAAATGAATTTAAATCCATAAACTAAAATACGAGGCGATAAGAAAGTTCCACAAGTATTCAGGTTTGAAGTTCAGGTTGACAAGCATGATTAACGAATGAAAATAGTTCTCAACTCAAAAGACGTCAACAGACTAATCTCCTCTTTAAGTATTAGATTCCTAGGATAGAATTGCTAAGAAATAAGACTAACCTTCTCCCGAAATCTTAGATCTCTAAATTTAGACAATTAAATCATGCGGTGATTACATATTCAGTATGTTCATAAGCATCAAAGACAATACTTCCGCAAGCAGAGACACTTATTCATCTAGACTAAGTCAGATTAAATAAACCAAATCCCTTTGTATTTATTAACCTAAAATCATGAACTATGTGATCAGGCTAATTCAAGCAATGATAAAAAATCTAGACTAAGAACCTAACAAATTGAATCCATTAAACCGAAAAACCTAACTATCAACACATGTTTTCCATGGGAAATCCCCTAAAACCTAACAAGGAGACTACTCAGACATAGCTAAGCAATCAACAATCATAAATAAAAAAGACATTCAAAAACCAAATTCAATAAAATAAGAGAGTTCAAAGTTCTTCTCCAAATACATGTGTCGGGATTCGTTTCTCTAAAAAAAACTCTAAAAGTTATGAAATATGATATGATGATTCTCTCCTTCTAAAAACCCTAAGCTTTAAATTTATATAGTACAAAAATAAAAGAAAATAAATCAAAACCCAATAAAGAAAACCAATGATAAGTCTTGAAGACAAAAGCGTCTTTTTGGAATTCTTCAAGTTTTCTCGAGCATAGGGATCGATCGATCAAGGTGTGGATCGATGGATCTGTCGTTCTTCTTCTTCATTGATCGATCGATCTAAGGTAGGATCGATCAATCCAAATTTTTGTAATTCTGATCAGCTTCTGGATCGATCGATCTCCACAGGGATTGATCGATCTACTTCCACACGTGCTGCACATGTTGCTTCTGCGAGACAGCTTGACCAGTCTTCAGTAAAATCTTCATAACTTTTGATTGCACCAATGAAATGACCTAAAATCACTTTCATATGAAATATAACTCACGTGGATATCTTGATTCAAAATCTCAGCTCTATCCATCCATAGAAACATCTTCAAACATTGGAAAAAGTTTGGCCCTTCTGTTGAACTCTGCTTCTGCATTTGTCAAATTGCATCCATTTGGTGCACAAATCCACATTTTTGCTCCAAAATGTCTAAAACACCTAGAAACATGAAAATATGCCAAAAACGCAAGGAAAACACTCGAATGGTGCCAAATAGCAAGTATAAATACCCACTAAAAATATCAAAATAGAGTGATATTATATATGTACTTTCATGATTGGGTTTTGTGGCATTTCATTCCTTTTGCCAATGTTGCCCGTTTTTTGACGTGAATCACATCTCAAGATGTAACTGTGAGTGTCCTTGAACATAGTAGGCCACCAAAATCCAACTTGTAGAACCTTAGATGCCGTCTTGAAAGTGGCAAAATGTCCACCATATGTTTACCACCACATAACTAAAAGCATGCTTCCTACTCTAAATCCAATATCAATCAAACCATTAAGTCATCTCAACCAGCTCACTAAGTTCAATTCAGTAAAATAATTGCATTCTCACCTATGGGGTATCGATCAATGCGCACAAGCACCTCTTCTATCCAAAAGACTATACCAATCAGAGCATCAATCGACTTCTGGTCTTGACCCCTTTTCCCTTTTTCTCACTTCTTTTTTCTCTTTTTTTTTTTCTGTTCTTACTGATTTTCTTTTTCTTTTCTTTTTCGCATTTCTGCAGTTTCAACCCTTTTTCTGAACCGTTTTTATTTTCTGAAGGAAGAGAGAGAAAGTATCGGGATCATACTGAAAGAACTTGTCAGTTTTACAAAACACTGAAGAGCAAGGCACTTAGCTTTCAAAGTATCTTACCACCACAAACAAGAGAAATTAAGTTCAAATTATGTCCTATCATGGTAGAGCTAGCATTAAATCATCAACAATCCAAAAGACTCGGACTTTCAGAAGCAAAACAATCAGCAATGGGGTTGCAATCCTAAACATATTAGTTAAATCTAGGCCAGTAATCTAAAAAGATCAATATTATACTCACATTAGGCTAGTTATCATCACAGATTCTGGTCATTGTTCCTTCGACTCGACTAGACAAGACTAAATCAAAAACGAAAAATTTTGAAAATTTTCACCAAATTGATGAAACATCCAAAAAGTCACAAGAAATGGTTAGTAGATATACTCCATCCCCCAGAATTACTTTACATCGTCCCGGTGTGAAAATAAACCCAAGAGAAGGAATAATGATCAGAATAAAAATAAATAGATAAAATGAATAGGTCAAAGGAGTTTAAGTACTTACCAATAATAAGAGATCGACTGGCTTCTAAATAAGGATAGATAGATCAATCCCTAGACGGATCGATCGATCTCTAATAACGTTTTTAGAGTTTCATGGTCATGGATCGATCGATCCATAGACGGATCGATCGATCCATAGACGGATCGATCGATCATAATGTCCGACCAATTTCCGGAAATTTCCTAAAACATTTCTTAAACTCACAACTAAAAATTAATAGCTTTGTACACTAAATAGGACTGACTCAAAACAAAAACCAAATAAAACGAAAAATCAAATTTGTGGGTTGCCTTCCACTCAGCGCTTTATTTAACGTCAATAGCTAGGCGAACTTACCTTTTATACTGAATCTAAATCAGCACCAATAGAGGCAATAGAGCAACCATCCACCTCCGAGATCTGCAACTTCAACACTTTACTCATCGTTGCCTTTTTGAAATCCGTTCCCTTGTCCTTAAGATTTTGAGCAAAGGGAATTTTAACCTTGGAGAAAGTTTTTGGAAAACCCTTACTCTTAACTCTATACTGGACCCCTTCTTTGCTCAATGACTTAGGAATCAAAGTCAGATGAATGTTCTTTTTGACCTCTTTCATATTCCCTTCATCGTTGCTTTTTTCCTTTGAAGTTGGTTCGGGAGCACCTTTAACCTTTCCTTGATTAGTCAAACCCAGCTCGGTATTCTCATCGATCTTCTTCAAGTTTATCTTACCCCTTTTCTTGATTCTTGGGGTTGAACCCTTGATTGGAATTCGAGATTCCTTGTGCAAGACTTTGACATCATAGTCTTCAAATTCAGCTGGAGAATTTTTCGTTGCTTTTACTTCTCTGATCATGATGATCCTTGATGTAGGGATGTAAGGTACTATTGGATAATAATACGTCTTCTTGATATTCGTGAGATAAATGCGCTTCTTGGGCATATGCATCACATCTCCTACAAATGCTAGAAAAGGTCTTCCCAGAACTAGTGACCCTTTTGAATTTCCATTTGTGTCAAAGACATGGAAATCAACAGGAATTGTGCAATCCCCAACTTGCACCATCACATCAGACACAAAACCACATGAAGATACAACAGAGTTGTAGCTAATGCAAAAAACATCCCTGATGGTCTGATATATTTTAGTCATAACTTCTCAGCGACCATTCTAGACATGATGTTGACATTAGCATCAGTGTCACAAAGTGATTCCTTGAAGAGAATTCCTTTAACCTTAACTGGAGTCATGAATTCACTTGGATCTTCTAAATTTTGGAGTCTTCTGAGTGGAAGAAATCGGTGAGAGACCTCATCATAGTACATATGTTCTTCTTTAGGAGTATGAGGTTTATTCGGGCATGAGTCCTGACTTTTGCAAGTTGTTTTGAAAGTGATGTAGGCTGAAAAGGTGGATTGATCGATCCTGGCTGGATCGATCAATCTCTTTTTCTGGAAGCTCCTGTTTCGGATGGATCGATCGATCCAATTTGGATCGATTGATCGAGAGTTTCAGGACCTTCCCGTATTTTTGGATCGATCGATCTCTTCCTCAAGGGATCGATTGATCTCTTCCTCTGAATCACTTCTGAAAATTCGAAAAATCAGCAGATTTTCAGACTCATCTTTTTTTTTTCCACCAAAATTCGAGTTTATTGCCTTGCAATATCCCTTAGGATTGTCTTCAACCTTTCCTGGTAAGACACCAACTTTTCACTTATCTGCTTCTAAATTTTGAGCTAGTTGTATATCTAGCTTCTTCACATGAGTAGATAAGAACTCGAATTTGTTATTCAAGTCATTATACATGCTATCCAACTTCATATTCAGGTTCTTCTCAGATTGTTGTTGACTTTCTCAGATCTGCTTCAACATTAATTCCATCTTGTTTTCTTGCTGAACCTGAGGTTGAGCTACTTGTTGGAAACCAGGATGAGAGGCTTGTTGGAAACCACTAGATTTCTGGCTAAATGATTATTCAGACTTCTGTACAAAGGTATTTTGTTGGGGGGATATGATTGAGCTTGACGATTTGCAACATTTGTACTTCTCCAAGAGAGATCACCTTTGTTGTAACCTTGATTGTACACTCTTTAGCCTTGGCTATTAATATAGCTCACCTCTTCTATGTTCTCAGGCCCGTTGATGGCAAAGTAATCAGCCTCAACTGTCTCTACATCCTCAAGAAAACTGACATGCTTCGCATTTTGTTTCTTGAGAAGCTGAGCAAGAAGCTCTTTTATCTGTGCAAGTTCGGAAGAATATGAACTAGATGACCGTATTCTTCGATCATAGTCAGGATAGTGGTTGCTGTTGCTAGCAACAAGGTTGTCAATCAGCTTATAGACTTTATTCACAGGCTTACTCATGAGATCGCCGTTGCTGGATGTGGCGAGAGAGAATTAATATTTCTGATCGATGCCTCTATAAAAAGTGTTGAGGAGGTTCAGCTTAGAAAATACATGATGGGGAAAATCTCGAAGGTACTCTTTAAACTTGTCCCATGCTTCGTAAAAGGATTCCACCGGTCCTTGCTGAAACTGAAAAATCTTGCTTCTCAGATTATTAGTTCTGGTGGAGGTGTAGAAGTGATTTAGAAATTTAGCTTTACACTCATCCCAAGTCTCTATGGAGTTAGCGGGCAACGACTTAAGCCATCTGAGAGCTCTATCAGCAAGAGAGTGATTGAAGAGCTTAAAATGCATGAAGTCTTTAGAGACTCCATTGAGCTGAGTTGTGCTGCAAATGTCTTCAAAACTGTCGATATGATCCATAGGATGTTCAGTAGACAAACCATGAAACTAGTTTTTCCTTAGCAACTGGATGAGCTGAAATAGGAACTGGTAGTCCTGTCTCTGACGCTGGCGAGGGTCGAGAGCAATCCTATTGACTAAGAAAGCTCCAGGGTTGTTGAAATCGCCAACTAGTCCCTTGTTTTGGAGAGGTAGGCGGTTTTGAATCAAATTTGGTGGATCTTGCTCATCATTACCGCCACCTTGATTGGCGTTTCCAGCTCCTCGGTTTTCGTTTCCTTCTTGATGTCCCGGTGGTACTTGATTGATGTTTCCTCCTTGTTGGTTGAGCACCAACTGCTGTATATGTTCCAATCCAGGGTTTTTTTGACATATTGACCTACGAGAATAATCAGATTTTGAATAACGTTTTCAGCCATTGTTGTGGATGAACTATCGCTTCTTTGAGATTTCTGGTTTGAACGTTCTAGTCTTACGAGTTATTCGTTAGTGAGGTTGAGCAATTCAGATGATTTGTCAGATCTTCTGGTCATGCACCTGCAATACAAAAACAAGAAGAAAGAACGAGATTAGTACTAAAAAAATAAAAATCCTAAAGAGATCACTGCAGAGAATATATCACTATTGCATAGTAAAGGGTCGAATCCCACATAGACCAAACAGTGCGGTTTTCACCTAACTTGGTTTATTCACGTGTGAGATTTCTTCCTTCAAGTGCTGTTCGGTGTAAGAGGATGTTTAGTCTACAAAACTCAGCTATAACTCTCCTTGGCAGTGTTGGATATTCTTTTTCAAGATAATCCAACTCTAGCTTTTATTCCGGGGTAAACGCGTTCTCATCAAATGGTTCCTCCTCATCCTGAATATTCTCATCGAATGTGTTCTCATGCTCATGTAGTCAATCATTGTAATCCATGGCCATCACCTATATAAAATAAAAAATAAAAAAATAAAAGAAAAAGAAAGATCTTAGACTAGACTCTAAAGAAAACATAAAAGACATTGTATTGGTCCCCAACAACGGCGCCAAAAATCTGATAGGTTCAGGTTTTAATCCCTAAAACTACACTTGAACATATCATTATAATATAGTACAAGATCGAATCCCACAAGAACCAGACAGTGCGACTCTCAGTTCTAAAGTCGATTCTAGCTAAGACATAAATAAAAGAGAGATTGATTTCAAATGATTGAGAATTAAAGCGAGAAATTAAAAATCGATTGTAAATCAATAAACTAAAACGCTAGGCGATAGAAAAGTCCCACAGGTATTCATATTTGAAGTTCAGGTTGACAAGCAGGATTAACGAATGAAAATAGTTCTCAACTCAAAAGACGACAATAGACTAATCTCCTCCCGAAGTATTAGATCTCTACGATAGAATTGCTAAGAAATAAAGACTAACCTTCTCCGAAATATTAGATATCTAAATTTAGACAATTAAATCATGCGGTGATGACAGATTCAATATGTTCAGAAGCATCAAAAACAATCTTCCCGCAAGCAGAGACACTTATTCATCTAGACTAGGTCAGATTAAATAAACCCAATCCCTTTGTATTTATTAACATAAAATCATGAACTAGGTGATTAGACTAATTCAAGCAATGATAACAAATCTAAATTAAGAACCTAGCAAACTGAATCCATTAACGTCAAACCCTAACTATCAAAACCTGTTTTTCATAGGAAATCCCCTAAAACCTAACAAGGAGACTACTCAGACATAGCTAAGCAATCACCAATCATAGATAAAGAAGACATATTCAAAAACCAAATTCAATGAAATAAGAGAGTGTCGGGATTCGTCTCTCTAAAAAAAAAATCTAAAAGTTATGAAATATGATATGATGATTCTCTCCTTCTAAAAACCCCTAAGCTTTAAGCTTATAGAGTACCAAAATAAATCAAAACCCAATAAGGAAAACCAATGATTAGTCTTGAGGATGAAAGCATCTTTTTGGAAATCTTCAAGTTTTCTGTAGCATAGGGATCTATCGATCCAGGTGTGGATCGATCGATCTGACATTTTTCTTCTTCATGGATCGATCGATCCAAATTTCCGTAATTTTGATGAGCTTCTGGATCGATCGATCTCCACATGGACCGAATTATCTCCACATGGACCGATCGATCTCCACATGGATCGATTGATCTACTTCCACACGTGCTGCACATGTTGCTTATGCGAGACAACTTGATCAGTCTTCAGTAATATCGCCATAACTTTTGACTTCACCAGTGGAATGACCTAAAATTACTTTCATATGAAATCTAACTCACGTGGCCATCTTGTGTCAAAATATCAGCTCTATCCATCCATGGAAACATCTTCAAACATTGGCAAACTTTTGGCCCTTCTGCGAAACTCAGAACATCTTTCTTGGCTAATAGGTGTCTCAGAGCAGCATGGTCGGTGTAGAAAAAGACCTTGGAAACAACAAAGTAAGACCGAAACTTCTCAAAGGTAATGACAATAGCAAGCAGTTCCTTTTCAGTTGTAGCATACTTCACTTGAGTATCGTCTAATGTCTTGCTTGCATAGTAGATAACATGAAGTTTCTTGTCCTTCCTTTGGCCAAGAACCGCTCCAACAACATAATCACTTGCATTGCAAATGATCTCAAACGGTAAATCCCAATCGGGTGGTCAAACTATTGGGGCACTTATCAACTCCTTCTTGATCTTGTTGAAAGATTCAAGGCATTCGTCATCAAAGTTGAAATCTACATCCTTGCATAAAAGTCTTGTCAATGGTCTAGCCACTTTTTAGAAGTCTTTTATGAACCTTCTGTAGAACCCTGCGTGTCCCAAAAATCTTCGGATTCCCTTTACAGAGCTCGGTGCTGCAAGACTAGTCACGACGTCAATCTTTGCTTTGTCAACCTAGATTCCTTTTTCTGAAATCCTATGCCCAAGAACTATCCCATCTCTTACCATAAAATGACACTTCTCCCAATTTAGTACTAGATGAATCTCCTCGCATCTTTTCAGATGCCTGCACAAATTTGACAAACACACAACAAACGAAGAGCCATATACAGAGAAATCATCAATATAAACTTCAACCACATTTTCAATCAAAACAGAGAAGATAGACATCATGCAACATTGAAAAGTTATTGGGGCGTTACATAAACCAAATGGCATCCTTCGATAAGCAAAGGTTCCATAGGGGCATGTGAAAGTAGTTTTCTCTTGATCTTGCAGATGAATGTGTATTTGGAAGTGAGTTGATGCAAGGTTATCTCAATTCACGCGCATCTTCGAACTTTACCTCCCATTCTAAGGCCTCATGAGAGTCAAGCCTTTCACCCATCGTTTCAACTTCGACATTGAGAGCTCGTTTTTCATTAGGCTTAATAGTTAAAGCCAATTCCAAAGTGTTTTCAATAGCTAGTTCCTCCAAGTACTCATTTGCAAGATCATCCATAGTCTCTACATAGAAAACTTGACCATCAATGGTTGGTTTCTTCATGATCTCCTTGATGTCATATTTTTGCACATAATCTTTGCCCAAGTGCAAGTCAATCTTTCCATTCTTAACATCAATAATGGCTCCAACGGTTTCCAAGAACGGTCTACCAAAGATGAGTGGATCTCGTGGTTCCTTCTCCATCTCTAAGACTACAAAATCGGTTGTAACTTTAGTGTCTCCTAGTCTCACTGGGAGATCCTCCAACATTCCAATCTATACTCTTACGGACCTATCGGTCAACACCAAAGAGATCCCACAAGGTTTAAATGAAAAGAATCCAAGTTTCTTAGCAATCGAGTAAGGCATTAAGCTAACACTAGCTCCTAGAACGCATTAACATCTATCAAAGGTAAAAGGTCCTAGAGCACAAGGAAGAGTAAAACTCCATGGATCCTCAAGTTTCTTTGGAGAGTTGTCTCGTTTGATGATTGCACTACAATCCTTTGATAGAATGACCATTCCTTCCAAGGTCTTAAGCTTCTTATTGATTTCATCTTTCATGAACTTGCTATAATGAGAAACAACCATGAGAGAATCAATGATAGGTATGGTGATTTGAACCTCGTTCATTTGCTCTTCAAATTGAGCTCTATAATTTTCCATTAGTTGCTTCTTGAAACAACCCGGAAATGGTAGCTTTGGTTCATAAAGAGGTGGCTCATAGAGTAGTGCTTTTGGTGAAGAGTCTTCACCCTTGTATTTTTCTTTATCCCCTGAGTCAACCGCTTTCTCTTGAGTTGGTTTCTCAATCAAAATATCTTCACATGAGTCTTTATCATCTTCAATGGAAATAACCTTCCCCCATCTCGCTTCTTAGTGTCCTCAATAAAAACACTTGGAGGCAATTCTTTGCCACTCCTAAGTGTGATTGCATTGATGTATTCCTTGGGGTTGGTTTCAGATTTTCCCGGTAGTTGACCCATTGGTCGCTTGGAGGTAGAAGTGATTCGAGCCACTTGGTTGTCCAAAGCGTTCAAGTGAGAAGCCATGCTTTCAATTTTGGCATGTAAATCATCAGTTTTAGCGGTGATGTCCTTCTTGAAAACCCCAAGGTCAATGGCGGTTTTCCCTTTTCCTTCGAGAAGTTGCCTCAACAATTGGTTAGTTTGGTCATGGGCATTAGAAGTACAAGAACTTCCTTGAGCTTGTTGTTTAGGAGCTTGAGGGTTAGAGAAACCCGGTGGTATGGTGAAGTATTGGGGCTTTGGTTTGAAACCACCTTGATTGTTGTATTGAGGCTTTGGTTGAAAGCCTTGTTGTTGTTGTTGTTGTTGCTTCGGAGGGTAGTGTTAATCTTGTGGGTTAGCAACATTGGGGTTGCGATATGAGAGACTTGGGTTTTGTTGGTAGTTGTTGTAGCCTTGGTTGTAACCTTGATTACCCACATAAGCTAATTCCTCTTTAGTAGCTTGTTGTTGAGGTTGGTAATCCTCTTGAACATCACCAATAAAGTTGATAGCTCCTTGTTGAGAAATGATGAACTTGTCTAGATTTTCTTCCAAGGATTTCAAGTCCTTCTTGTATTCTTTATCACTACCAACAGCTCTAACCGAACGATTGTAGTCCTCCCCATAGTTGTTATCACTTTGAGCCAAATTCTCAACAACCAATAAACCATCGGCTTCGGTTTGGCTAAACAATTTCCCTTGACTAGTAGTGTCAAGCATCATCCGGTACTTAGGGGCAAGTCCTCGATAGAGAGTACTAAGGAGAATCTTTCCCGAGAATCCATGATGTGGCCATTGGACTGTGTAGCCATTGAAACGTTCCCAAGATTCCCCAAAAGATTCAGTCTCGCGCTGCACAAATCCTAAAATTTCGTTCTGGAGTCTTGCGGTTCGGTAGGTTGAGAAGAACTTGGTTAGAAACGCTTTCTTGCAAGCGTCCCAAGTGTCAACCAAATCATATGAAACGTTTTTCTCCCAAGAGTGTGTTTTCTCACCCAAAGAGAAAGGAAACAAACACATGTTAAAGGCGTCTTTAGTTACACCATTGATCTTCACCATGCTACACAACATATCGAAGTTATCCAGGTGGTCCAAAGGATCCTCATTTGGTAAGCCATGGAACTTTTCATTATGATCCATATTGATGAGGCTGTATTTTATTTCAAAGTTGTTGTTGGCAATTGGTGGTGGACGAATGCCGATGCGTTGGGCATGGTGGTTCGAGGCATCATTTGTTCCAATGGTGTGTGGGGATTATTGTTGCCACCACCATTGGCATCCTGATTGTTGTCATCCTCCAAACATGGAATATGAGCAAGACGTTCTTGTGCTCTTTGTTCCCGAGTGTTTTGACGTTCAAGTGCTCTAATGTCTTCAACAATCGGTATAAGGTTTGTAGGGGCTCTACTTCTCAGTTTCATACACCTGAATGCACACACAAAAGAGAGTAAAGAAATTAGAAAAATAAAAGAAAATGTGCTCAGTCCCAAACAAATTTAGAGCAATAATGGTTAAAACTATCCTGAAATGGCAACGGCGCCAATTTGATAAACAAGTATTTTGCACTTATCTAAGCAAATACTCAAGTCTAATCATTCATTGTTATAGTACTTAAGATATCAACCAAATTCAGGTAAAGTTTAACATACTAATCCATTTAGAATTATGTCTAGTCTAAGCTAATAAGATTTGGATTGTTTTGAAACATTCAAACATGCATAAATTATAATGTCAACAAATTGTCAACAGTTAAAGTCAACTGCAATTAACAAAAGCCAACAAAAATTTTGAACTTGAATTTAACAATAAAAGACTAAGAAAATGGTGTAGGGTTATTGACCCGGGTGATAAAATGGTTTCATGTGATGTTCAATATTAACTATTAAGCTAATCCTTGGTCTAAAATTCCATAAATAGACTAATCATTTCCATGGCACTAATTCTTTCCCTAATCATGCAATTAAAACAACCACTTGGATAATCTCATGATTATGAAACATTAAGAACAAATCTATGCTAAACGACTAAACTAACTAACACAATCCCTTGGTTAGATCTCATTTAGCATGCAAAGATTGATTCCAACATTTCATCGAACACCTTCCGGGCACTATTCAACCTACGATCTAGATTCAACTGATCAAATTAAATCTAACATTAAGAACATCAAATACATGAGGATTTATGAATTACAAACCTAAACATCACATTCCATCATCTAATCACCCTAATCTACCTAACCATTTGCTCAAAGGGGATTACTCACTAATCATGGAGAAAACACAAGATTCAAGACTAGAAATGTGTTCAATCATGATTAGAAATAGATTTTAGAAGAAGAAAAGCAATCAAAAGCAATAAATCAAACTCAAAATGGGATTAAGAAGCAACATATTACAAAGTGTTCTTTAGAAAATATAGCTTAAAAGATGAGATATCCCCTAAAAATTAGGTAAAATGTTTAAATAGTAGTCTCAAAAAGGTCTTGGGTTATCCCATAAACAGTTGGGTTAACACAATTAAAATGAGTTTAAATCAAAAGGGGAAAGTCCTAAGTTGACTTTTTCTGACCCATACCGGTATGACCAAACCGGTATGCCAAACCGTTATCGGTTTTCTTCTTGTGTACCGGTTTAGGCACACCAGTATACCATCCCGATGCTTAGTCTCTGGTTTCTTAACTTTTGCTCATACCGATTTGTCCAAACCGTTACATTAAACCGATATGCTCCTTCTTCATCTGTACCGGTACATTAAACCAATACAACTCACTTCCACCTTTTCTTGAATCTTTTCCACTCCTTTGATCCACATTTTAGGTTCTTCCACTTCTAACACCTGAAAAATGTGAAATGCAATGCAAATGCATGCCAAAAACACAATACATTACAATGTATTTTGGAATGCGAAGGCTATGCCTAAATTTGCTAAGTTTATCCTTGGAGCATCTAGAAGGAGGGTGAGGACCGAAGTCTTCGATAATACTTGGAACCAGGGAGACAAGGGGTAAAAAAGATTACCCGGAATAGAAGAAGACAATGTCGAATGAGTACTTGCCACTGTGGTGAGGAGAGTGGAGGAGTTCCTTGTGCGAAGAAAGTCTCGAGACCTCACGAGCCAGGCTGCTCGGAGATGCGGTCCCGGGCGCATGATTCAGAGGGGACCTACACGAGCCACCAAGAGAGGAATAATCTGGATCTATACGAGAGGTCCCACGACTTGACTCGATGTGGGAAGCCTCATAGTTAAGCTCAGGAGCGTTCGGAGTTGACTCAAAGGGGGAGGCTCCACACCTCGGGTTTGTGGAGATACATGGTGATGCTGCAGTTTATTTTAGTGCGGGGGAGCATGCGATGCAGGGTGCGAGACACTCCTTGGCTTAGCGCGGGGTCCTTTTTGGTGCGGGATTTGTCCGTAGAGGCTCGACGCGGGGTACAGAAAACATCTTGGCTCAACTTGCATGGAGAGGTTCGACGCGGGGTGTGTCCTCTGGGTCGATGCGGGGTGCAGTTTTTGGGTTGATGCGGGATGCACGGGGGCTCCATGCGGGCTGGGGCAAGGGAAACAGACTCGAGGGCGGCGCAAAAGTTTGCAGAGGCAGTCGAGCGCGTATATGGAACCAAGCCATAAAGCTGCCAGTCAGATAAGGTTCCATAAAAAAGAAGGAGAAGAAGAGAGAGAAAGAGGAAGATAAGAGAATGGATCAAACTTATTAAGAACTCAACTGAAACCACTAAAACTTAAGAACACACACAAAATAAAGAAGAACTCTAGAGAGAAAAGGAGGTGAATACCTTGTAAAGAAGCATTGGTTGGAGAATTATGAAGACTTCCCGGTGATTGAAGTAAGAGTTCAAACGGTAAAACCGAAAGAAGCAATGGAGCAGAAGTGAGAAGCCATAAGTTTTCAGCGAATCATATAGTGGAGGGACACACAAATTGACTCGGGTAAACTTGCTGGGTTCAGATCGGTTCGTGGTATATAGAAGTGGGAAATGGGCTGGTACGACCCATTCTGAGCGACGACTACGAACGGAGCTGCGCTGGTGCTCCCGAAGTCCCTGCAATGACCACTTACATAGAGCCGCGATGGTGCTCTTTAGAGTGTTTGAGACAACCACTCATGGAGCTGGGATGGTGCTCCTGAGAGCATTAGAGACGACCACGCATGAAAGCTCCTGAGAGTGTTAGAGACAACCCCACGCGAAGACCACACTGGTGCTCTTGAGATTTCTCGCGATGACGACACATAGAGAGCCGCGCTGGTGCTCATGATAGTCTTCACGACGACCATATACAGAGAGTCGCGATGGTGCTCCCAAGAGTAGTCACGATAATCATTCACTCAAAGCCCATGAGAGCGAAAAGTTGATAATGGGCTGGCGCAACTCATCATGAACAGAGCCTGAAATGGGCTGACTTAACGCTTTAGGAAGCCTAGAGCAGAGTCTTCAAGAGTGTCGCAAGAGTGGGCCGAGTGGATGGTTACATGATGTTTGAGAAGACGTAACGGCGGATCAGGGGCACTGAGTGCGCATTGAAGACGAAAGATGCTCTTGATGACTCTGATTTTCATGGATTTTACATATCAATTAGCATCAATTCTGAGGTCTTTAAGCGTGCATACATCACATTTATAGTTTTCGGGAAGGATTGAAGACGAAAGATCCAGGACTTTCAGGAGTTTTCGGGAAGGATTTGTGAGATTTCAGAAAAGCAGCACTTAACATTGAATGGAATAGCACTTAGCATGGAATAGACTGACACTAACCTGGATCAATCCCAGCACATGCCTGGATCAATCTCAGGCACTCCTGCATCGAGTCTAGATTGATCCCAACACCAAGCTCCTGGATCGATCCCGCAATCTATCCAGATCGATCTCTCTCTCTCATTCAAAAAAACTTGTGAAGTCTCAAAAAAAGCTAAGGAAGTACAAGAAACAGAAGCTGAGCTAAGTATGGATCTATCACAACCTGAAGGCAGGATCGATCTCGCACTCCAACTAGATCGATCCTACACTTGTCTGGATCGATCTCACGCACTCAACTCCTGGATCGATCCCACTCTCAAACACGTTTCAGGTTGGATCGATCTCAACCCTTACATCCAATCTCTCAACACTTCGGATCATCACACACAAGCCCAAGCTCTAACCCGACCAACTCAAATCCGAATAGCACCTGAACCAAGGCCCAAGATCCAAGATAATGATTAGCTTTTTGTCTTTAGTGCAAATTAGGGCTTTTCTCTGAACGCTATAAAAGCCCTCATTCGCCTCCATTTGCAAAAGAGCTTAGTTTTCTTTCCTTTTTTAGGTTTTAGTCTTAGGTTTTTATTTTCTTTGTTGTTCTTCATGTTCTTGGTGTAAAAACCAGATTTCTTTCAAGTTTTAAGTTAATCTACTGTTTTTCCTTTACTTTCTTGCTTAGCTTTAGGTTGTTGTTTAGTTGGTGCTTGTTATTTTCGTTTTGAGTTTAATCTCATGTTTTTAGTTTGTTCTTCATCTCTGTTTTACTGTTTTATTGTTGTTAGTTTCTGGGTTTGTATTCTTGTTGTTCTTCATTTGTTTAACCTTAGATTTGCATGTTTAGCTTTGAAGGATGATTTCTGTTTTCTCTGCTTCTACTCCCATGAGTAGTGAGTAGTCCATCAAGTTTCTAAGGATGGGGTAGATTGGGGTTGATGTTTTGGGTTCACCTTAGCACCTAAGCTGTTTTTCTTTAAATCCATTCTATTTCACCTACTCATAATGCTGATTGTATTCACCCGCCTTTAGGCCCTTCAGCACCGTGAGGTGAGTCATTGAAGGTGTCTGGAACTAGGTGATTTCAGAGATTCGTTTTCCCCTTTTAAGGTAGTTGTTTGGGAAACTTTATTGACTATAGTAGAAAGTTTTTCATGCATGCTTATTAGTTACTGTCTATGACGAGAGTTGAGTCCGTGATTGCTTTGCTTGAAATTGATTGCCAAGAGATTGGAATTAGTTGCTTATGTTGCTACTGTCTAGGGGTTAGCTCATTGTATGAGGTATGTTAGGTACTTAGGTGGTTCAAGATAGATCCTTATTCAATTACCCTTGATCTCAGGAACTGCTTCACATTGCTTACATCTTTCACCCTCTTTGCTTTTACTCTGTTTTTACATCTTAGTCTATTATGCTTCGTTTTATGTTTATGCATTTTACTTTCAGCATGGTCATTGCACTTAGGACCTTTTAGCAAAACCACCCTTTTTAATACCTAGCTTGGCTTTAAAGTATCCATTGCATTAAGATTGATTAGTACATTCCCATTTGGATTGACAACCCATCTATACTACAATGATGGGTAATTGATACCCAGTAGGAATTCAAAATCCTATTATCAACTCTCAAAGGTCGCGAGGAGAGCTCTATAAAAGGAACCAGAGAGGGTCCTGAGTGGGGACCGAAAAGCTTATGTAAAGTTTTGCATATTCTTGAGAAAAACCTTCTAACTCTTGAGATATCATTGTAATCAAACACATATTCTAATAAAGATATACGTTTCTATTCACTTATACTTAGCAAAATTTGGTGTGAGGGAGAATTTACTCTCACAGACGTCACCCTTTCACTTGGTCATCTAAGAAGTAATTGGGTGTGGCTCGCTATTGCACTGAAGCTGAATATAGATCGATCACATCAGCTGCTTACGAGGTTCATTGGATTGCGTTGAGACTTCCAACAACTCCAACACAAACTATATACCGCGATAATAGTGGTGCCACCTAACTTGCTGCAAATCCATTTTTCCATTCCCGCATGAAGCACTTAGATATGGACTATAATTTTGTTCGCAACCATGTTCAAAGTGGTCTTCTACGCATCGCTCACATCACATCCGCTGAGCAACTTACTGATGCACTTACTAAATCATTATCTTGGACCTGTCATAATCTACTTCGATATGTTGATAAATTTCATTCAACGTCTATAACTATAACCGAGAATATACTTTCCATAGCTTTATAACTTATTCTTGTATAAATCTTGTAATCCCGGTTTATGAATAATACAAATCATCGATGGGTGGTGGTGTCTCTTTAGCCTTCTTTACGAGTAATAATACACTGCCTTCTTCGCTACGCCTAAGCATTTCGGGTAACAGATCGGGTAAAAGCGGGTATCGATCGGGTACGGGTAGTTCGGGTATGGAAAAGTAATACCCGAAGCATACCCATAAAATTAAGGGTCGGGTAATATGAGTACAGTTCGGGTAAGAGTCGGGTAGTTAAAATCAATACCCGTTTAATATCCGAACTTGTAATATATTTATATAAATTCGACTAATATGTGATTATGTGTATTAAAATTTCAAAATAGTATAATAATTGATTATATCTTTATAAAAAAGGTTTAGAAAATCGAATAAAATAGTAACGAAATCCAAAATATGATACAAAAACCGATTATATAAGTTTTTTAACGTTATTAAAATATATATTTATTATAACATAAAATTTATATTTATTTAGGAAGTTATTATCATTATAGTTAAGTTTCAAAATAATTTTATAAGTTTAGTTACGTAAATGGGTAATTCGGGTACCCAAATAATTATCCTTATTCGACCTTTACCCGACCCTTACCCGTTAAAAAATTTTTTCTTGACCCAAACGGGTAATTATAATTATTCGTACCTGACCCTTACACGTAAATACGGGTCGGGTACAAGGCGAGTCGGGTAACCCGAACCAAAATGCTCAGGCCTATTCTTCGCTATTCGTCGAGGATCTTCATCAATGTCGTGCCAAAGATCATAGACACTCGAGATAAATTTACAAAAAATTATTTTATACAATTCTTAATAAAAATTATAAAATGATAATATTGAAAACATTATATTTAGATATATTAAGAAAAATAATTGTTTTATATAAAAAATAATAATACCATCACAAACATTATTTTCTATAAATGTTGTAAATTTAACCTCAAATTTTCAAACTTTGAAATTAAGTTTTGCTTTAATATTTAAACTATAAAAAATCTTGTAAAATATATTTGTTGAAATAAAGTATTACATTATATATTTTTTTGAATTAACTTTTAAGCCCAAAAAATGAATCTAAACACTACATTGTAATCATAAACCCTAAATAATAATTACAAACTTAAATATTTAAGTTTTTTTAAAAAATCAAAAAATATTTTTGATGTTTGTGGTTGGAAAGAAAAATTTAATGGTATTTTTAGAACAAACTTTTTTAGTTGTATTTTAAGAGATTTTGAAGTATATACTAGAACGTAAGATATGAATAAAAGGTCTATTACATAATTTATCGTTTGTTTACCCTTCTTTACTACTAGAAATTGATTCATGCATTCAGGTTCTAATAGTATAATACATTTGTATTTTTAGATTTTATTTTTATATAACTAAGTTTTATATTTGCAATTCTTTCATTTTTATATAACTCAAAATTCTATTGTATATATATATATATTAGAGTTATTATCCGTCCTATTATTTAACAATTTCAATATAAAGAACATGCATAATATTAGTCTCGATTATAATAATATCTATGTGAATTAAACAATGATTTATTGTTGATAATTATTTTCGTAAAATATCAACTTGCGATTACAATTCAACTTTCTCTTAACTTGTCATCTTTACTAATGTTATTGCTAATATCCTTTGATCTATTCTTCTAAGAAATTTTAGTGAACAGAAACTTCTACTTTTTAGTTTGTAATAAGGTACTCTATGTTTATAAATTTTGAAAATCTGTATTTTTTATTTTAATGAGTAAGTCATCATTCATGTACGGATATTTACCATTTATTTACACCAACTATTCACCATTTAGATTTTAGAAAAATAGGTTGAACATTCTCATATTTTTAAAACATTTATCGAAAAAATTGTTCATACATTATTATTAATTTTGTGTATCTTCACTTTCTCTAAATATTTATATTCATATATTTCTTTTGTTATTTATTTATAATGTTTGAAAGATATAACATCGTTTGTCTTTATTTCGATTCATTTATTATTGTTGTTAGAACTTTAAATGGTCTATTTAAAATAAAATATGTTTAATTATTGTTTATGTATATATACTACACTTTTATTATTCCAAATGTAGTATTTATATTGAAATATATAATTTCTATTTGTTATAATACATAAATAAAAATTTAGTTGAAATATATATATATATATATATATGTATATTGTTGTTCACTTATTGAAAAACAATTTCCACAAAAGTTAATTTTCAATAAAAGAATTTTTTTGTATAAGAATCACTATCAGTAAAATTATTCAACACATTATTGGATTTGTTTATAGATAACTATACTTATATGAATCGGTTTTCATTATAGTATTCTTTATTTTATTCATATTCTAAGTTTTCATAAAATATTGATATTTAATATACTTTTAAGTTTAAATAGTTTTATAATTTGTTATAATTTTCTTAATGATATTGTATTGTCATATATTAATACACTTATACACCTTTTCACATTACATTTAGATATTATCACATATAATTCTAAGTTCTTACATTTTTATAATATGTTGATCTTTTTATTTGAGTTTTTTTAACTAAATATAATAATAATATATGAGTTAATTCAGTCATTTAATTTTTTTTATTAATTAAAAAATGTAATATGAATTACCATTTAATGTTTTTTTTTTATAGGTTGATACCTTAAGATGAGGAAAACTTCCCAATTATATGTATATGATATAATTAATATTTTAATATAATTAAATATATAACTTTTTAGTTTATGAAACTAATTCTACTAATATCTTTTCTTT
Source organism: Iberis pinnata (assembly GCA_900406425.1). Lineage (NCBI taxonomy): Eukaryota > Viridiplantae > Streptophyta > Magnoliopsida > Brassicales > Brassicaceae > Iberis > Iberis pinnata. The sequence continues at coordinate 50,611 of OVBE01000442.1, forward strand.
TTTTTGCTTTATTGTTTATATTATTTAAATAGAAAAAACTCAGTAAATATGAGTAGAAGTGATTAAATGAATATTTAATTAGATTTGAATGCTAAATTTTTATAGGTATATACCTTAGATAGAGAGATTGCAAAAGA
>OVBE01000443.1:0-50720 GCA_900406425.1 Iberis pinnata
TCCTTCTTGTAGATCTTCTTCTTTCACGTGAGACTCGGTTTCTTTTAAATCAATATAAGCTCTAATACCAAATATTGATTTAACTTGATCGATATTTGAGATTTTAGGTTTAAGAAATAACTCTTCTTATTAAACTTTAAGAAAATAACTCAAAACTTAAAGCTCTCCCAAAACTCATAAGTTATGTCACAACCTTGACATCTCCTTATATAGAATTCTATTTCCTATTCCTAATTAGATTTCATATAAGTTTAGATAACATTAATATATATTCTAGATAACTCCTAAAATATATAAAGAATCTCCTAACCTTATCATATCTAAACATAAATAGAAAATATCTTTAGCTTGCTCCTTAAGCTATCTTCAAGCTTAAGTTAACACTTATATACCTTACCCTCTTATCCATTCACCTCAAAGCCTTTACGTTGTTCAGTATATACATCCTCTTTTAGCTCACCCTGCAAGAAGGCACTTTTAACATCAAGCTGGAATACATACCAGCCTCTTCTATTTGTTGCACTCAGAATGGTTTTGATAGTGTTTTAACGAGCAACTGGTGCAAATACCTGATGGAAATATATAACATGCGTTTAGTGAAACCTTTTTGTCACCAGCCATGCCTTGAACTAGTTCACTTCTCCTTTCTCATTTAATTTGTCTTGTAAACCCACTTAACACCTATTACTTTAGCTTCTTCAGGTATTTCAACAAGTTCCTATATATTATTTTCTTCAATGGATTTAATCTCATTTTCCATTGCTCTTATCCACTTCTCATGTTTAGTTTCTTCCTCAAACCTGTCGAGATCATCTTCACCAATACAAAATTCCACCAATTCATCTCCAATCTCTTCAATAAACAGAGCCATTCTCTAACAAACATAGTCTTTCATCCATACTGTCTTATGTCTATTTCTTCCAGTACTAGTTTCTTCTCCTTGAGGTGCAGCAACTTCACCTTATGCCTCACCATCATTTGTCTCTTCGATGATTTCTTCATTGTCTTCCCCTCCATTTTCATCATTGTTCTCTGGTTGAACATTTCCTTCTCTTAGTTCTACAATATCTGGCATTTGTGTTCTTTCTTCAGGTTCATCGAACATTCCACTCCCGGTCAGTTCCTTTTCTTCTTCTCCTTGTGTCCAGTCTTAGCCTTTACATTCATCAAACACATCATATTTACTTATTATAATCTTCTTTGTATTTGGCTCATAAAGGTGATATGCCTTTGACTCTTTACTGACACCAAACATAACACACCTTATGTTTTTCTCATCCAATTTAATTCTCCTTTCATATGGAATCAAAGTAAAGGCAACACATCCAAACACCCTTAAGTGCTCAATAGAGGGTTTATGTGAGTTCCACTTCTCTGCAAGTGTCATTTCATTCAAGCAAATAATAAGGCTTATGTTTAGTATATGCAATGCATACTGCACTGCTTTAGGCCAGTAGTGATGTGGAACATTTGTTTTAATCAACATACATCGAGTCATGTTGAGTATACTCATGTTCTTTCTCTCAGCAACACCATTTTAATGTGGTGTGTAAGTTGTTGTGAGTTTTCTCTTCACCCCATTTTATGTACAGAAATCTTGAAATGCCTTTGAATTGTACTATCCCCTCTATCTGTTCTTAGGCACACAAGTTTCTCTCATGTTTCTATTTCAACTTTTGCCTTAAATTCCTTGAAACATATAAAAGCCTCTGATTTCTCTGCAACAAAGAATGTCCAACACTTTCTATTGTATTCATCAATAAAATTAATGATGTACATTTTTCCACTTTATGATGTTGGTGTAAGTGGTCCACATATATCACTATGATTCAGTTCCAATCTCCTGCTTGCTCATTGTTGGGGTCAAAAACGGTCACGTCGAAAATAACGCCTCAACCAGTCACTACGATCCTGATCAACAGAATATTGATGGAGTCGAAAACGGTATACTCGGAACCAACGACCGATAAATACGTAAACACCCGAGTAACCCTGATCAAAGAAATATGTTTTAACCAAAGTTCCCAAACTTCTGGGAATACGTTTCAGAAATACGCAACGGTTATTGGATAATTAGGAAACCTCTTCTGCACTCTTTTGTCCTTAGTCGAGAAAGTTTTTTCCCACCAGGTTTCCCTATCACTAAGGTTTTAACGAGGCAAGATGGTTTTCTTACGGCCGATATTCGTGGAAAGTTAAAAACCGCGATGGATCCGAAAAAACGACAAGCAAATCAATGTTCTCCGATAAACGTCTTAGGCTCCGAACGTTGTTTACATACGAGAACACGTATGCCAAACACACAATCAGCTCGCTTACCAGTGAAAGTATCATGACATCCGTTCGTATAAATATCAATTGTATAAAGCGATGATGACTAACTTGTCATAAAATCTGTATCGCATCGTCATGTGAAAGACCAATTCTCCGATAGGTTTCGTAAAACCGCCTAAATCGAGTGTCGGCTCGATAAGATCTAAAACACGACAAACAGCCCACTTATGATTCTAGGTGAGAATTTGGCCCAAGTACGATGACGATCACAGCTTGTTTTGTAAGCCACAGAGAAATGGAAGGAATTCATAAAAGAAAAGTTTCCGCAAAAGAATCAGAGGACGAAAAGGATGAGGAGAAAGAGTTGGGAGACATGGAACTTTCTGCATCAAAAGTCTTAGAGTTTTAGGGTTATTTTTCTGAATTTATTAGAGAGTTGCGACTCAACTAGGATAACTAGTCTTAGGTTTTCATAATGCGGAACTTGCCGATAACTCACGTAGTTGAGGCTTACATCTGTTGTGAAACGCTCATACAATTCAGAATAAGGAACCCATTTTCTCTCTTTTGTACTTCTATTATTATTCATTATGTTCTTATCTTAAATCGTTTGACTCACATAAATCAGGGTTCTCTGGAAAGTTAGATTTTTCTTCGATTTCTGCAACTAACAAAAATCGGACGGTGCAAATCTCGGTTCCCACAGATTGGCACTAAAAGGAGGGTACAAGTAGTTTCTTTCATGTGAAACAACCAGTTCAGAAACATGAATACCGAAACTTGAAACGACCAACCAGCTCGTGACGGTCTTCCACGACACAAAAACATAGAGCAAACACCGCCAACAAATGTCATCGTAGTCAATGCCAACGCAAAAACCACGGTGTTCGAGGAGATTAAGAAGATGTTCTAGACTCTCGAAATAAGTAAAAAAAACAAGATAAGCTGACCACCTCTCTCGCGAAACAGGTGGAAAACCTAACCGCAAGAACCAGAGCCATCCTCCCGCGTGGAACTACTAAGCTCCGCGGGAGAAAACTTGATTTCGCAACCCCACATAATAGTACGTAAAGCATGCAGAAGGAGCCGCTAAAACTAAATCCGGACGAGATAACTTATGATGCGACATTAAAAAGCAACCTTCCACCACTCAGCGAAGAAACAGAAGATAACAAAGCCAATAAAGTCAGTCTGGAACTCAGCAAAATGTTCAAAGAGTCAAACGAAGATGCGGAAATACATCCCAAGAGGATGAATAACCATTCAACTCAGCAAAATTTCTAACTCGATAAGCCCATGATCGAAGAAGAGGAAATATCTTCTGGGTGGAGCAAGAAAAGCAAGCTGGGGAACAAGCTCGAATCATCTGTAACAAACATCGACAAGCTCACAAGGCAACTGAAGATGATTTCAACTCTATTCGCGATCTCCGCGAATCCTTCGCAAAAACCATGGCCAAAATACATGCGGTAAAATCACAAATCCATCATGCCACCAGTATAGCCCTAGAAATCGACCAACTCCTTGAGGAAGCGCGGAGTACTCCGTTCACGCCTCGTATAACTAACGCCTAGATTTTGGACCTCGGAAAATCAAAATCCCAATGTACAACGGAACCACAGATCCAAAAGCGCACTTACAAACCTTTCAGATCATGATGGCAAGATCGAAACTAAGGGAAGGCGAGAAGGACGCAGGCTTCTGCCTTCTCTTCGCCGAACATCTCCATGGGGCAGCTCTCGAATGGTTATCTCGACTAAAACAGAACTCCATCGCGAGTTCCAAACAACTTTCCTCGGAATTCCTCAAGCAATACTCCATGTTCATGGATAGGAAAACTTCTGATGTTGATCTTTGGAGCCTCGCTCAAAAAGATGACGAATCTCTACGAGACTTCATAAAATGGTTCAAAATCATAATGTCAAGAGTGAGCGGAATCAGCGAAAAAAATGGCCATAAATGCGCTCGACAAAACTCTCTGGTATAAATCCAATTTTCATGAAACGGATAACCCTCGAGAAATCGCGCACGATTCAGGATGCCTTGCACAAAGCTACATATTTTATTAACATCAAAGAAGAGATGAGAGTTTTGGCACAAAAGCATAAGCAACCAAAGGTGTCCGCAAAGGAAGCCTCTTCCAAGCAGAAATCGAAAAAGAAAAACCATCATAACGACCAGTACGTCCATCATGAAGGAAAAGACCTTCAAAGAGCCCATACTATGCTATAATGTCAGACAGGGGAAAAATGTCAGACAGCACTTGGACCCGAAACTCCTCCCTACGATGATAATTCATTTTGCGAATTCCGCCAAACGAAGGGGCATTCCACAGCGAATTGTAAAGTCCTTAGAGAAATATTGACGGCAAAACTTCTCGCAGGAAAGATATTGTACATTTCCAGTGTAAACGATCTCCTTAGAGAGGAAAATCGGCTGTCGAGACCAGAACAGGCACCGCCGGGAAACAATCCCCAAGGTCCCCGAATGAAAGGGAAACACGGAAAAGAGCCCAAGGATAAAACTGGCAAAGTCAATCGCCGCCGAGTAAACATAATAATCGGAGGATCGCAATACTGTCAGGATAGTGTCTCCCTAATTAACGCTTATCATCAAAGGGCTAAAACGAGCACCAACTGGCCCGATCACCTTCTCTACACATCGTCTAATTCACCGAATAACGCGATCACTTTCGAAGAAAATGAAACTATCCGAATAGACACACCTTACAGCGGTCCCCTCCTAATTGACCTCGTCATAAGAGATCATGTGGTGATGACTCTATCTGAGGTCTTTAGGCGTGCATACATCACATTTATAGTTGATTTTAGTAAGTTTGTGATTTTTAAGACTTTTGCATTAGAATTCGCATATGCACGCATTTTGGAGATTTTTCAGGACTTTCATGAGTTTTCAGAACATAAGTGCAAATTTGGGAAAGAACCTGAAAAAAGGTGAAAGACCCTAAAGAAAGGTGCAAACCCTGAAGAAGGGTGCATAACTTGAAATTGGGTGCAGAATTTGAGAAAGGGTGCAGAACCTGAGAAAGAGTGCAGAACCTGAGAAATGATGCAGAACCTGAGAAAGGATGTAGAACCTGAGAAAGGATGCAGAACCTGAGAAAGGGTGCAGGAACGTTGGTGCAGAACCTAGAACTGCCTTCACCACTACCACGATATTTTTTGGATCTATCTCCCTCAACCCCTTCACCACTGCCACTCAACAACAGAAGGTCTCCACCTTTCAACAACTACAACCAGAATAGAGGTTACTTCCCAAAGCAGCACTTAACATGGAATGGACTAGCACTAATCTGGATCGACCGCAGCACTTACTTGGATCGATCATAGCTCTCTCATGTACCTATCTGGATCGATCCTAGCACACTCCTAGATCAATCTTGCACTCACTCCTGGATCGATCCTGCACTCATTCATGGATCGATCCTGCATCAACTTCTGGATCGATCTCATTCAAGCGTCCTCAGCCCGGATCGATCACACACTTACCAACTCGAAGTCAAACACGCTCCGATCCGACCAACTCTTTTCTGAAGTGGACCTAACCCAAGATCCAAGACAATGATTATCTTATTGTCTTTAGTGCAAATTAGGGCTCTCTGAACACTATAAAAGCCCTAATTCGCCTCCATTTGCAAAAAGCTTAGTTTTTCTTTCCTTTTTAGGTTTTAGTCTTAGGTTTTTATTTTCTTTGTTTTTCTTCATGTTCGTGATGTAAAAACAAGATTTCTTTCAAGTTTTAAGTTAATCTATTGTTTTTCCTTTACTTTCTTGCTTAGCTTTAGGTTGTTGTTTAGTTGGTGCTTGTTATTTTCGTTTTAAGCTTTTAATCTCCTGTTTTAAGTTTGTTCTTCATCTCTGTTTTATTGTTTCATTGTTGTTCTTAGTTTCTGAGTTTGTGTTCTTGTTGTTCTTCATCTGTTTCTCCTTAGATCTGCATGTTTAGCTCTGAAGTTATGCTTTTTGTTTTCTCTCCTTCTACTCCCATGAGTAGTGAGTAGTCCATCAAGTTCCTGAGGATGGGGTAGACTAGGGTTGATGTCCTGAGTTCACCTTAGTACCTAAGTTGTTTGTCTTTAAATCCCTTCTGTTTCACCTACTCGTAATGCTGATNGTCTAGGGGTTAGCTCATTACATGAGGTGTGTTAGGTACTTAGGTGGTTCAGGATGGATTCCTTAGTCAATTACCCTATGTCCTTAGGAACTGCTTCACATTGCTTACATCTTTCACCCTTTTTGCTTTTCCTCTGTTTTTACATCTTAGTCTTTTATGCTTCTTTCTACAATTATGCACTTTACTTCCAGCATGTTCACTGCACTTATGACCTTTTAGCAAACCACCCATTTTTAATACTTAGCTTGACTTTAAAGCATCCATTGATTCCAGATTAATTAGTACACTCCCATTTGGATTGACAACCCATCTATACTACAACGATGGTAATTGATACCCAGTAGGACTCCAAAATCCTACTATCATGTGGTCACAAGGATCCTCGTCGACACAGGAAGCACCGTAAACATAATCTTCCGCGATACTCTAAACAGGATGGGCATCAAGTTGTCAGAAGTCACGCCCACTCCGAAGCCGCTCACCGGATTCTCCGGCACGACGACCATGACTCTCAGATCAATTCAATTCCCCGTCATGGCAAAGGAAGTTACCAAAATCGTCGATTTCTCGGTAATCGATCATCTTGCCATCTATAACGCAATCGTTAGAACACCTTGGATAAATTCCATTAAGGCAGTTCTGTCAACTTACCACTAAGGCATCAAATTCCTGACGCCTCACGGAATATCCGCAATCTTCGGGTATCAAAAACAAGCAAGACTCTGCTTCCTAGCCAAGCACAAACTAAGAAGAGTCGCAACAACGCTAACGATCGGACTGAAACGGACGAAGACAACTCAGGCATCAACCAAAAAGACTTTGGAGAAACCTGACAACACTCCGAAAACGGCTTGACCTAAGAAAAGCGACCAAGCCTCCGAGCCCAACATCCCAAACCAAATAGCGCAAGCAACGCTCGAAAAGTTTTTCGACCTAACTCTAGCCACCGCAGCTAAAACGGACGACGCAACATCACCAAACGAGTGATCTAACTCACGACAACCAACTGAACTATGAGACGACTTGATCCTCAAAAAGGGTACGTAGGCAAGTGCAGCTGTCCCCCCCCCCCTCCGAAAAAGGGGGGAGTGGGTACGTATATGTATACTCGTATACTCTAACATTTCAAAATATCCGCATTTGTGTACTTGATATTTTTAGAACTTCTACGCAATAATAAAATCGCATTCTACCTTAACAATTTTTTGCACCTTTTTGCAAACCTCACATATTCGGTTACGCTCGAAAAACTTCTAAATCATCGCATAATCCAAAAATGGAAATCATACACAAACTCCTAACGAAAATTGTAACTCTTCTTGATCATAAACTAAAAACATAAAACCTGAAAACGGAATAAAATCTTCAGAAAAAGCGAGACGCTGCGAACTTCCAGAAACAAATTTCCAAATTTGTACTAACATAGTCTACGCAAACTCCAAAACCGAAACGAGTGAACACCCGCTCCTATATCCAAATTTTCAATTGGCCCCCGATGGACAAACTAGTCACCTAACCTTTCGTAAGATTGGTTCTCACACATCTGACACAAGGATATACAACGCTATAAAAACCGAAATTTTGGTTAGCACTTCCGAACGACTTAGAAATTGTCTTCATGGAGATGCTCGATTTCGGATCGATGCGAATCTATCGCAGGTTCCAACATCGAAATTGAGTCATGTTGAAATTGCAGACATGATACGTAAGCCTGAATAGTCACCGCACCCCTTAAAACTGAGAGTAAGCCTAGGTCTTGCCCTAAACCCAGCACACTGGTCACTAAAATCTCTAGACATATTATTGAAAACCAATACGATATCCTTGAACTTGTCCCATCGCTCGCACATGTAGATCCGCGTAACTCAAGGATTAGATTCTCTGAGAAAATTTGCATCTGTAACGGATAAACTAAATGCAGCGAAAAATCGAAAACAGAATGCGAACTGACTACTTCGATTTCATTTTCAATAGACTACATATAGGCATAAATTACAAAAGGCTGCAAAGTGGCAAGTTTTTAATAGGCCATATACGGCCAAAACGGCCACACTCGGCCAAAATCACATATCGCTTCAATACTGATTGGGGTCATAACAACCGGTACACTATACACGGAACGTCTTCGAATCCTGATATGCTGCCTCTTCGTTACCATTCACCAAGATCCCAACGTCTTCTGAATCAGGAGAAACGGGAATCAGAGCCCAACATTCTCGAACTTCCGACTCAATCGGAGGAATCAAGGACCTCACGTCCTTGTACTTTTCAAAGTATCCAGACATTTTCTTCCATTCGACATCGTACTGGAGCCATGCTTCTTGGACTGGTATAAAATGTCTGATGAACCATGGCATTCACGCCAATCTTCAATGGTTTGGTGCGTCTGATCCAGTCTTTCGAATCAGGCCTCAAAACGCGTCGAACGGTCCTCCACAATGGAGAAAATCTCACGTTTTCCACGCCTAACTGCACGGTGAACCTTGGAAGCTTGCTTTCACACTAGCGCCTCCATCTCCGTCATCAGACAAGAATTGTCCTCTTCGAGTTTATCGGCTCTATACCGGGCCACACGCGCCTCCTGGTCCTTCAACTGGAGAGCCTACTCCATTATATGGATGGCATGTCAGAATACCATTAAAGAGTTAACAAATACACCCGTAAAAACATAATCGTGTAAACGATTACTAACCCACATGCATCGGTGCGAAGCCTTGACGCACGGTTTTGACCTCACAGGTCTCTCCAAGGTGGGAGGCTAAAGCGGGGAAGCATCAAGAAAATCAAAGAAACTAGGTTCGAATGAGGGCATCGAGACCTGATCCAAATCATCAAAGTCGTTTAGGAACACTCCAGGGGACGATCCTTCCCCGGTGTGAACAGAACCGCCAGCAACATCCTCATTCCGCGAGGATCTTTCCCTAACCCTCGTGGAAAGCAGCTCATACAGAATGAAACTCTCAATCGTTGGCTCCTCCTCTTCGATAACGATTTCAAGACAAGTGCAAGCTTTATGATAGGCAACAGCGTTTCGTACCCGTTGTGGTGAGAAATGCCCCCAGTAAACCAGGCTGCCTCAGAGGAGATTCCTAACAACGATCAAATCTTCCGAAAATGGGGGAACATGATTGAGAACTGCATCACAAAAAAAGATGGGCATTAGACATCAGTCGAAGGAGACAAAAATTCAAGTACCCGGTCACGATACCATATCAACCCATCTCCGCTTGAAAAGGGGTATGTATCCCTTTTTGATGGAGGCGCTACTTATTCGGACGAAGAAATAACGCTTTTTCCAATGCGGGTACTTGTTTTGGAACGACTGGATAATCCCCATGTTGGTCTGAGGCACCAAGTAGTACAGAAGCATTTTACGCACGCTCTTCGCATGAATAAGCGCAGTTAGGTACTCGGTGTCCAGAACCATCCCTCGCTCGTAGCTCAAAACTAAGGTACTGATCAAATGTTGAAGGCCACGAGGCAAAATCTGGCTGATCAATAGGCCGTATTGATGCAAGAAGTCGGCGATGACCCCCAAAATCGTAAACCATAATCGGCAAAACAACGAGTAAACCTCGTAACAAGGTAAACCAACCGAGGGGCAGAGAATCAGCTCCCTCACCATACTCGGGGAGATAAAACTCCACATTGTCTGGCACCTTGCAGAATTCCCGGATAGTATTTGAGAAGGAAATCCTGCAGTAGCTCGGACCTTCGGATTCATCGATAAATTTAGGCCTTTTTGGACATCATGGTTCCGGAGGCGGAACACCTGCACTGCATGTCTCTTGTAAATATTCTTAGACTTCTTCCGATTCGACCGCATAACTTGGAAATCTAATCGATGGCGCGACACATCCATCATGCGTTAGAAGACTCTCCGGGTCAAAAATTGACGGTATTCCCATCTTCAAACTCACAATAAGGTAAATAAGATGACAAAAAGATTGAGAGCATAAAATTTCTTGTTACCTATAAGAATTTGTTGGAAAGTGGATAAGTGAAAATCTCAGGAGGTAACTTCTACATTTTATAAGAAATCTTTTTACTATTTATCTCCGGACTTTTCGAGCCATTAATTTTGCCTACTTGTCAAACTTAACGTCGCACGAGAACATTCCAAATGTTCTTTCAGGATGAGGGCCTAATTGTTAGGGTCAAAAACGGTCACGACGAAACTAACGTCTCAAACAGTCACTACGATCTCAATCAACGGAATATTGATGGGATCAAAAATGGTATACTCGGAACCAACAACCAAGAAATACGTAAACACCCGAGCAACCGCGATCAACAAAACATGTTTTAACCAAATTGCCAAACTTCTGGGAATACGTCTCGGAAACACGCAATGGTCATCGGATAATTAGGCAACCACCTCTACACTCTTTTGTCCTTAGTCGGGAAGGTTTTTTCCCACCGGGTTTTCCTATCACTAAGGTTTTAACGAGGCAAGATGGTTCGCTTACGATCGACATTCGCAGAAAGTTAAAAAATGCGACGGATCCGGAACAATGACAAGCAAATTAAGGCTCCGAACGTTGTTTACATACGAGAACACGTACGCCAAACACGCAATCATCTCGCCAGTTACATTCAGCTCGCCAGCTTAAATCACGTACATTCAGCTTGCAAATTCAGCTTGCCAGTTGGTGAACTAATTTCGTCTCAAACCTCCAGTTCCTTGTTTTGTATCATTCCGAGGTTCCGCTGGAATCATGCGACTAAAACCGTAAAACTTATTCTTTCCGTGAAAGTATCAGGGTTATCGTGTAAACGGTAAACATCACGATTATAAGATTATTCTTTACGATTCGCAGAAGTATCATGACATCCGTTCTTATAAATGTCAATTGTATAAAGCGATGACGAATAACTTATCGCAAAATCTGTATCACATCATCATGCGAAAGACCAATTCTCTGATAGGAATCGTAAAACCGCCTAAACCGAGTGATGGCTCGATGAGATCTAAAACACGACAAACAACCCACTTACGAACCTAGGTGAGAATTCGGCCAAAGTACGATGACGGTCACAAAGAAATGGAAGGAATTCATAAAAGGAAAGTTTCCGCAAAAGAATCGGAGGACGAAAAGGAAAGCAGACAAGCCAAGGAGTCTATATAAGAAGGATGAGAAGAGATGGGAGACATGGAAATTTCTGCACCAAAAGACTTAGAGTTTAAGGGTTATTTTTTTGAATTTGTTAGCGAGTTGTGACTCAACTAGGATAACTAGTCTTAGGTTTTTGTACTGTGGAACTTGCCGATAGCTCACGTAGCCGAGGCTTACCATATGTTGTGAAACACTCATAAGATTCGAAATAAGAAACCCTTTTTCTCTCTTTCGTATTTTCTATTTCGTACTTATGTTATTATTCATCGTGTTCTGATCTTAAATCGTTTGACTCACAGAAATCCGGGATCTCTGGAAAGTTAGAGTTCTCTCTAATTTTCTGCAACTAACAAAAATCGGACAGTGTGAAACTCGGTTCCCACACTCTCCAGTTGTTAGCCTTTGGTATATTTGTCTTTATCTGCTTCCCCGTCAGACATACCTCACATATTTCTCCTTCTTATTTGATCTTAGGCAGCCTTATCACAATCTTCTTTTCTTCAAGTTTATGCAGCTCATGATGACTTAGGTGACAAAATCTCTTGTGCCACATATCACAATCTTTCTAATTTGTAATTTTCAGGCATTTGGTCTCCTTCTCATTTCCTTTCACAATCACTATTGCAGTTATCACAAACAATCTTTGTGTGGTAATAGTGCAGTGCATAATCTTTGTTTCTTGATATTTGTGCAAGATTATGCATAAGTTATCCTCTGTAGTAATCTTCAAACCCCTCTATTGCAACCGTCCTAAGCTCAAAAAGATTATTGTTCAGTCCAGGAACATAATACACATAGGAAATGGTTGTTGATGGCTTACATTGAGCTGTCTAAGGGAGAAAATGAGTACATATGGTACTTGGATTCAGGTCTGATACAGAAAAAGATTTCCTCTTCCTTCAACAATCATCATCCTGTCATCTCCGAGTTTGACATTCTGCCTAAAAGAACTATCAAAATATGTAAATCATTCCCTAACTCCACATATATGATTGCTAAAACCTGAATCCAAGTACCATATGTACTCATTTTCTCCCTTAGGCAGCTCAGTGTAAGCCATCAACAACACATCTTCTTCAAATTCAACATAGTTTGTATTCTTATCCCAACTAGCACTCCATTTTAAAATGACCAAACATGTGACACTTGAAGCATTCAATTCTGCTTTTATCAAAATCTCGTCCTCTTCCTTGATATTTTATTATCCCGCTGCCACTGCCTCCTTCATACCTCATTTGGCTCTCAGTCTTCAGTACTTATTCTTCTCTGGCATCCTTCTTTATGTTTTGCTCATGAACAAGTATTGAACTCTGTAATTCATCAACTGATAGATTCTTAATATCTTTTGATTTTTCAATTGCACATATAACGTATGTGAATATCTCAGCAAGAGTCCTTAGAATATTATCCACCACCTTAGAATATGGCATTTCTTCTCCAAGGCCATGCATATCATTTGCTATAACCATTACTCTGAAAAATAGTTTGTAATCGTATCTTCAACCTTCATTTCCAGAAATTCAAAACCCTTTTTAGTCTCTACAGTTGTAATGTGCACTCTAGTATTCCATTGATACTTGGCTTTCATGGAGTCCCATATATCTTTAGAGCTATCCTTCTTGGCTATTGTTTTGAGAATGTTCTTATCAACTGAAGCAAACAAACAATTTTTCACCTTTAAATCTTTCAAATTCGTTTCTCCTGACTCATTCCTCTGGGGTCCTATCAAAATGACATTCTTCTTTGATCTTGTGATTCCAATTTCAATAAGATCCCACCACTCCTTGGATCACATAATATTTTCCATCAGCACTGCCCGATGCTCATAATCACCCTCAAACTTAGGAATGCACACCTCTTTATCACTCATTTTCGGGTCTGTGTTTTGATTTTGTGTGAGTTATAAAACTAATTTGTTACCACTTGTTATCCAAGCAATACAGAGCAAACAATTTTTGAAAATCTTAACGTTATTAATCTTAAGAAAAAGGCTCTTATATACGAGTTTAAAATGCAACAAAACAACTAAAAATCAGAGATAGTGTTGTATTTGACTCCTACAAACAAGGAAGACCAACTCTTATTGAAATTAAGAGCTAAAACCAGAACAAAACCAACTAAACCAATTTGAAATCAACTAACACTACTTCAGGGATCATGTTTGGTTGGGTTGATATTGAAATCCAAAGACAATTAAATCGGCTAAAAACATATCCGACTGATAAAAAAAAAAATTGGAAAACATTGATCCACTTAAAATATGTTTTAGTTGTTAAATTTTTTTTCTTCTCTTTTTGAAAAATGTTTATATAATAATATCTTCAGTTAAATACAAATACAAAATACTCAGCCCAATACAACCAAAAATAGACCAAACTTAAACCTAACAAACTTGAAATGGGCTTTTTCCAGAGCCCAACCTGGCCCAAAAACCAAAAAGAGCCTACAAAAAGAAACCCTAGATTTTGTTAGAATACCCAACGAAACCCTAGCCGCCGTTGCGTGGCTGAAGACCTAACCGGAGTATCCGATGACACGACGGCGGAATCTGTAGCTAAAGTGGCGATGCCACTGCCGCTGACACCCACACAGGAGGATGAAGAAAATTTGGAAGATGAGCTAGTCAGATGAGACGACGGATTTTAGAGAAAAAAGGTAGGTTTTCGTCATGCAAAGGACTGTACTGCTACCATTAGGAGAGAAGAAATTTTAGCTCACGACGGCCACAGACCACACGCGACCACCTTGAGGACCGAAGCTCTCGGATCCTTCCAGCAACCGCTCCTACATGCCTCAAGGACTCATTTTCCTAGTCGTGGCGCTGCAGGATTACTGTTTAAAATGTATTTTACTTTTTTTACCTAACCTTTTTTAATCATGTAGTTAGTGCTTTAGTTTTTAAAAACTTTACAAATTTATGTCTTATCAATTCATATTAATTCATTGCCAAAGATTGAATTCGAATTTGAAATCAATCATATATTGTTTTTTAACTATGATTTAAATTATTTATCACTATGTTAAAACTACAAAGAGCTATTTAGGGTTTAAGAAACTCCATTTGTTAAGGTTAGTTTACGAAATTGCAAGTTTGGTATTTAGTGTCTTAGGGCATCTTCATCCATGATATACTCACCAAGTATCTCATAAATAAACAAAGAGCAAACCAGAGTCTAGACATCATACTCTCTTTTCTTTGATGTAATTTTTATTTCACGAGACTTTTTGACACTAAGATTTTAATGAGGTTAGGGAGAGTGTTAAATTGAAGACGAAGATGATACAATTACATTGGATAGGAGGCTCATTGGATAGTAGGACATACTTAGATGAAGACACAAAGATTAAGATGAGGACCCAGGACATAAGAAGTAAACTATGGAAAGTAAAACAACTTGGACTATATGCCAAATCTAGGTCGGCCAAGTCTAGAAAGGCCAAGGCCAAGACCACCTAAGACAATCACAATACTGACCAAGGACAAGACAAGCCTAGATGTACACGAGGATTGCCTATTAAACCATACCAAGTTGGGTCTTAGGTTGGCCTAAGTTAGCCATTTACTAGGCTGGCCCAAGGTCTTTTATTTTCTCGGTATAAATCTTAGCTTATCCTTGTCTAATATATTGGCCCAAGACATGAAAGGTTATCATATAGCATTGGTAAGTCTTGTTATTCTCACCTCAGATTATATGGAGTCGTTGGAGCTAGAAGACAAAGGAGGACCACCTGAGTTACTTATGGAGCCGTGTAATGACGCCTACAGATCTGTGTGATACTGTCACGTTCACCCTTGGTCAATATAACTTATATGTCTCTTTCCTCTCTAGATTGTTGTGTCTTCGCTTTATCATAGTGCCTGATCTTTGACCCCATGTGTAGACTTATATATATATATAAATAAAGTAGATCGATCAAGGAGAATTAAAACCTCTCTCTATTCTACACGCCAATTCTCTCTTGCTCTCTTACTCCTTATGTTCTTTTTCTCAAACCATATTTATACATTATATTTTTCAATCTCTCATATTCAATCATATAGTACTAGACTACTTATTCTTCTTCAATCCTAACATAAGAGAATTGCATCAACTTTAATAAGAAAGATTAAGAGTTGGAAGATTTTTACAACAATCTCCAAGATATTGATAGAAAGATAAACTTCATTGCTACTTCAAAAGTCAGGTTATGAACCTATGAAGTAAATGAATCGTTAAGACAAAACGTAGCAAAACACAAAAAGGAATAATGTAACACTCGTGTCTTGGAACAAGAAAAGAACAATCTTTTGGCCATAATAGTAGTTAAAGAAGGAAGCCAAAGTAGTTGAGGTATCATTTGGCCATCATAACCTTGACGAACTCATCATAGTTAATCTGACCATCACCATCAACATCAGCTTCCTTAATCATCTCATCAACTTCTTCATCAGTTAGCTTCTCGCCGAGGTTTGTCATCACATGTCTTAACTCAGCAGCTGAGATAAAACCGTTCTGGTCTTTATCAAAGACTCTAAATGCTTCCTTGAGCTCTTCTTCAGAGTCTGTGTCCTTCATTTTCCTAGCCATTAGGTTCAAGAACTCAGGGAAATCGATAGTGCCGTTACCATCTGCATCCACTTCGTTGATCATATCCTGGAGCTCAGCTTCTGTAGGATTTTGACCAAGGGAACGCATCACGGTACCGAGCTCCTTTGTGGTGATACAACCTGCATTTGCCACAATGCGACGACAATCACAACAATTGCACTGAAAATGTCATTTCCAAATAAAACTCGAAAGCAGAAATCAAGTAGGTAACAATGTCATGATACTGTCACGAGCAAAGATGAGCTACAGAGACGATTCAAACTCTCGCTGCTGAAAATAAAAGGCAAATCGCAAGCTAAAACGAGAAATTCTACAGAATTTAGATCTGCAAACGCCTTTTTCGTCCTTAATTTGAACACTGAATAGTCAAACGACTCAAACCTACAAACTCCGATTTGAATACGATACCGCAAACTACAAAAAAAAAATGATTCAACGCAGACAAGAAGGAACGCGAGATTCCGAATATTGGATCGATAACCACAGATACCAACAGAGATCAAAAAGCGACCGAATCGAGCAGTAAGAAAGATGAGATGAAGATGCTACATCTAGGAATACAGAAACATACCATCACCATCTTTGTCGAATAAGCTGAAGGCTTCCTTGAACTCAGAAATTTGATCGTCAGTGAGTTGATCCGCCATTGTTTCGTTTCGTTAAGAAAGGAGGAAGATGGGATCAAAAAAGATTAAAAAAAAGTGAGAGAATAAACCGTTCTTCTCGGAGCTCTAGCCTTAAGCAATTTTTTTCTTTAAATAATTAAATATTCGGAATTCCCCCCTTTGCCCTCTATGTGGGACTTTAATTACGCTTATGCCATCAATGTTTAGTTGACGAGAGGGAGAGAGATGGATCACACGTTAATCCGGTCTCTACGCCGAGCGTTGACTGCCACATCACCTTTTCCTATGAGTCTCGTTGGTTGATGACTTGGTGTAATGTTGTTGCTCGTAGTAGGACTCAGCAAAATATCCGTCATATCCGATCCGATATTTGCTTCGATCTGAACCGAAAAATCCGGATATCCCTAACTATTCAAAGTAAAGCAAATATTAAAATTAATTATCCGTATAAAACAAAACAAATAGCAAATATTAAATTTCAAAAGATCGGATATCAGATCCGCTCCGTATATTACATATATACTACATACATACATGTTACATCATATAGATTTATATGTTTTTCACATATACTCAAAATATAGAAACTTAAAAGGAAAAATATAAATAGAAATGATGGGTGTAGAAGTTCATACGAACTAATAAATACTAAGGTAAAAATGATAAAATGGTTTACATTATAGTGGAAGAAGATATTTTCTTCGATATCTTTTACTATTTACAAAAATGAAACAGTTGTTTTCTAATATGTGCGTCTAACTTTTGATCGTTTGTTTAATATTTTATCTAAAAGCTAGTTTATTTTAATTATTTACTACTTATTAGATAATTTTAACATAAATAAAGTATATTTGCATAAAATTTATTAATATTTTTTGGATATTTGTTGAATTGAAATGAGGAAATCGGTAAAATATCCGCAAATATCCGCAAATATCTGTAAAATTCTAGGATATCCGTAAGTCCGGATATCCGTGTTTTTCAGAAGCAAAGCAAATCGCTAAATTAGATATCCGTCAACAACAAAGCAAATAACAAATATGAAAATTTTACGACTGATCCACTCCCGCCCACCCCTAGCTCGTAGGTTTTATTCGTTATTTTTTATATATAAAATGATTACTTTCTAATTACATTTTTCCAAATATATTATGGACTAGTGGTAATGATCGTTTCCTTAAAGTGGAGCAGTAGCAAAGATCAAATGACACCCGCAAATATATATGATATGCATATGACAATTGATTAGCACTTTGAAGAGACTCTTAAAACCGCAAAGTGGTGTGTTGTCGTAGCTAACTTTACCTCTGAAATCTGTTCTGACCTTTTCGCAAGAAGAGACAACTCCATCCTGCTTTAACATCTTTGCGCAAGCAATGGCCATGGAAGATTCTAGAAACACTGAATCAGCCAAACTTGACTGTTTGTGTCCTTTAAAGTCTCTTATCTCTACGGTGGCTGAACTGGTTGTACCCGTCTTCTCTAAATCTTCCTTGCTGCAGAATACATAAAAGAAGAAAGATGCATAAAGATTGTTCTACGCATTTGAAAGTAACAATTAAACCAAATCAAGAACATAACTTCAAGATATACACAAACGACTAAATACATTGTACACAAGAATAACAAGAAACATCACAAAAGTTTCCAACCTTGATAGCTGTGTGCTTGTGGAAATCAAACTAGTACACATGACCGGCTGAAGACACGGCTTAAGCAAGTGAAATTGACAGCGAACCACTTCCTTAGCCCAACTCATTACCACAAAGCCAGTATCAGCAATGCAAAGAATCTGAGTCCTGTGACATAACACCTTTTCCCTAAACCTAGCCCTCAGTCACCAATAATCGGCACAAGAACACTTTCCATTGATAAAATGATGGAATCTGCTACCATCTCTTAACGTGATCTCTCGGTTCTTGATCACCGATATAAACTTAAAAGCAACATGGCAATCGTTGCAGACCCGCAAGTTCTTCATTATTCTAATGGGTACACCTTCAGGTATTACCATGAGAGCAAATGCAACAGCTAGTTTCTCACTGTGCTGAACCAAGTCTGATTCTTTCTCCTCTTCATCCATATCATGCAATACTGAAGCTGTGTCAGGTTTGTATCCCTTCAACTTCATTTCCAGAGTCAGTTCTTTTAGGTATGAATAGATCTCTTTTGATTTAGATTGAGAACGATCTCCCATCTTAAACCGATACACTT
Source organism: Iberis pinnata (assembly GCA_900406425.1). Taxonomy (NCBI): domain Eukaryota; kingdom Viridiplantae; phylum Streptophyta; class Magnoliopsida; order Brassicales; family Brassicaceae; genus Iberis; species Iberis pinnata. Next base: position 18,955 of record OVBE01000443.1, read on the forward strand.
CACCTTTGTGTTCAAACCAGCTGATTCCTGGTTCTTTCTTCACCTGCTTATCTCTCATTGATTTTCTAACCTCTGAGACATCACGCCATCTTTTAGCTGAGGCATGAACATTTGCAAGCAGGACATAACAAGCTGAGTCATTCGGGTCTATCTCAAGAATTTCTTTAAAGACTCTCTGTGCTAAATCTGCATTTTTGTGTATGTTACACGCAGATAACAATGTTTTCCATATAACAGTGTCTGGTTTTATTGGCATAGACCTAATCTTCTCCTCAGCTTCATCCAATCTACCTGCTCGACCAAGCAAGTCCACCACACAAGTGTAATGCTTTAAACCAGGCTTGAACCCGTATCTTTCCACCATCATGTCAAACAATTCAATTCCTTTATCTTTTAAACCAGAATGACTACACGCATAAAGCAAATTCAGAATTGTGACCTCGTTTACTTCCAATTCGGTTTGCTCAGTCATAGTATTAAACAACTTCATTGCCTCATCGCCTTGTCCATGAAACCCATAAGCAGAAATCATAGAGCTCCACATCACTTCATCTTCATCTTCACGTTCTAAGAAAGCTTTAGCTGCATCTTCAAGACATCCACATTTTGAATACATGCTGATCAATGAACTGACCACAGCTACTACAGAGCTAGCCCCAGTCTTGATAGCTTCCGCATGAATCTGCTGACCTTGACCTCTTATCGCTAAATCAGAACAAGAACTTAGCACAGTTACAAAAGTGATCTTGTTCGGTCTACAACCTGAGATTTTCATCATCTTATACTGATAAAGCACGGTTTCAGGACATCCGTTTTGAGCGTTCCCTGCGATGAGTGTATTCCACGCAACCAAATTACGAATAGGCATTGATGTAATGACATTTTGGCCATCTTGTAATTTCCCATTTCTCATATACATATGAGCCACTGAACTATTCACTACTAAATCCAACTCAAGCCCTAATTTGATCGTGTAGCAATGAATCTGTTGCCCTATGGAAACTGAGCGCAATCCAGCAGATCCACTAAAAACACTACCCAGTGTGTATTCGTCAGGCGAAAAGCCTAATCCGTGCATTTCTTTAAACAAACTCAAACCTTCTTCGTTGTACTCAAATTGGATCGATCCCGCGATCATAGCATTCCAAGTTGTGAGCTTTCGATCAGTCATTTCATCAAACACTTGGCGGGCACTTACTAGATCTCCTGCACGGACATAGCCATTAATGAGTATGTTAGATGACATGTAATTCTTTTTCGGCATGAGACCATACAATGCAACAGCTGAAGGAAAATCTCCAAGCTTGGAGTACATGCTCATGAGGTGGTTACATATGAACTTGTCAGAAGAGAATCCGGAGACGACGAGTAGGCAATGGAGCTGCTTTCCGGATCGAATGGATTGTCTAGTGGCGCATGATTGGATGAAAGGGGTAAAGAGAGAAGTGTTTGAGAAAATGTTGAGTCGGAATCTTTGGAAAGCTTCTCGGAGGTTCCCCTTTGAGCACAAACTCGCTATAGTGGTCGCAGAATCTGATGATAGCGGACGAATGGCGGAGGATACTTGGGACAGCATCAGAAGACAAAACCTTGAAAGAGTCCACCGAACGGTAACCCTTTTGAAAAGCCGCCGGAGATACCACCGGAAAGGGAAAACGGGAAAGGAACGAGAGCTTTGACTTTGTAGCTTGACTTTAATGGGCCGTAATTTAAAAGCCCAATAGATTAGTTGGAGAAAGGACCCAAATTAAGTATAACTGGTAATTGGTAAGTGTTTTGGAATCTCCGCAAAGCCATATTGATTTCTAAAGCATTAAGTTTTCACCAATCAAGCTCTGTGAAGATTTTTGATTTCTAAAGCAATATATTTTATTTTTTTTACTTTTTAGCTCTGCAGAGCAAAAAAGTCTACAGCACTGATATTTGTCAATCATAATTTTATTTTAAAAACCTACAACAAGATTTCTAAAGCCAAAATCGTACAGCAAAAAAAATGAAAGTTACAGCAATAATTCCTACAGCCAACTTTCTACAGCAAAAAAATATAAATTCACAGCACTTACCAATCACCACCTTATTATTTAATGGTAAATAACTAAATATGATTCAGTGGTCCACCCAAGAGTCGCAATTTTCCATTGTTGCCATATTTACTACTGTTTCATTCAGATTAAGATTTGAATTTTTTTTTTTAATGCCAAGTATACTGCTCATTAAACATCATTGTATATACAAAATATAAGAATGTTTAATTGCGTAATATATATATATATATATATATATATATATATATATATATATNCAAATAATTCGCACAAATATTGACTTTCTCGTTATTGATATTGGTAGTTTATATCTTGAAAATAAATTTTTCATGAATGAATGGTACGCAGATAATGATCCAATCTGCATTGAGTGGTTCTGGTCTTAAATAGTTATAGAATGTTGTGATTGTCAACATCAAAGATGACTCGTATATAACCCAACTGAGAGACACTTTGTATTGTCCAAATTAATGTTGTTAAATATGTTTCTTCAATAGTATGTCGATCTTCAAATCGTTAATGTCTGCAATACAAAAATCATCTCAAATCATCTCTAAGTATCCATCTTAAGCCAGAGGATGTGTTACCGAAATGATGAAAATCATCAAAATTATATTTCACCCAACTAGAGGTCAGTGGCGACCAGTGACTTACATGCGTCCCAATATTGTTAGATCGCAACTGTGCATTATTAGGTAATGTTTATTTCACTCATTCTTGAACATGCCTTTGAATTTGTGAGACTAAATCTGCATGCTCAATGTTCTTTGATTATACAACAAATTGTTTATTGATTTCCAAAGATACCATAAAACCCAGAAAGGTAAGGTTTTTATTCCATTGGAACTGAAGATTGAGCCGTTAGACAAATCAAGCTTTCCATCTTCATTAAGAAAGAAGCTTGGGATCAAACAACTTTGGCACAAATATACCGATATAACACCATACTCTGAAAGCAAATTGACATTGGAAAAAAGGTGATCATTCGTCTCATCCTGAAAACAACATCTTGGACAGCGAGTTTGACTGGTGATATGTCGTGACGCGATTGTGGAAAATGTTGGTTAAGTGTTTAAACACATACGCCATATAAAATGCTTCAGTTTAGGAGCTATAGGTAGTTTCCAAATTTGAGCTGCCAACGTTGTATTAGTGAATAGAGGTGGCGTTGAATTAACATAAATTTCCACATTTTTTAGAGCTAGGCGATAAGCTAATCGTACCGTAAATAACTCATAGTTGGTGTAATGCCACAAATAATGATCCGATAAAGGTACATGAGGGATATAGACCTTACGTATAAGATCATGATCGTGTTCATGTATATGTTTTCGTAAGGAATCTTCGTCACAAGACTTGCCAAGATGATCATATAAAGTCGTTACCGACAAACTTCGAGATGCTAGAGATATAGTAACTGATGGTCTCCGGGGTATGGTAGGCAACCAAAGTTCTTAACCAAGCCGAATGGATTTACCATCACCCATATTTGTTCTTAAACCTTTTTTAAGGAGTTCTTTACCATAGTAAAAGGACTGTCAGCCAAAGGATGAACATAAATTTGGTCGGCTGTTCAAAAAACCACCATATTTGTAGTAATTGATAACAAGATTTTTAGGTATCAATCCCCATTACACTTGCATATCATTGTAGTATAGATGAGTTATCAATCCAGTCAGGTTTGATGCTAACAATCAGGATGCAATGGTTCTCTTAAGTCAAGCCAAGCAATAAAGAGGGGGTTTACTAACAGGTTCTAAGCAAGCAAAACATGCAGAAAACTAAAACGGAAACAAAAGGTAAGCATGCATAAGTAAAGAGGGTAGATAGCAAGTTAAGTAAAAACAGAGGAATTAAAAGAGTAAAGGATGCAATCAAATAAAGGGTCCCTAGGGATGGGGTAATTAGGTAGCGTTCCTCCTCAAACTCCCTAAGTGTCTAACATACCTCAAACAAGAGCTATCCCTAGACGATAGATTCATAAGCAATCATATCCAATTCCTTGATAGATGAAATCAAACTAGGTGGTATCCATACCTAACTTCCGTTAACGGAAGTATACCTAATAGGCATTACGAACCAATAAGCACCCTAAACATCTAATTCTTTAGGCTAGGATGTGCAAATCTCTGAAATCACCATGATCATGCACTTCATTGAACACTTTTTGAGTGCTGAAATGCCTAAGTTTGAATCTCAACGGGTCAGGTTGAAATGAGCATTAAGCACAACGAAACATAAGGGATCTATTAGACCATAAATCTTATACACCAAGGAGGAACAAGGAAACAACACTACCCTATCCCATCCTCAAGGAACCTAAGTCACTACTCACAAAGCATGTAGGATGCAAAATCAGAGAAACATTAAGGCATATCTACTAAGGAAAACATTTAGCTAGGGTCAAACAACAAGGAACATACTTTATAAAACCCTAAAACTAGCGAAGAAGACAAAAACGAACATAGATGCAAAAGATGAAGATCTAAAACGTCAAGAACACCAACCCAGAAAATATGAACATCAATGGAACAGTAACGAAAAACAGAGGAAATGATCAAACTAAAAACGAGATTATAAGCTTCAAAACTTAAATCAACATGCACCAGACAGTTCACAGCCCTAATCTATGTAGGAAAATAAAGAAAACAGAAGATTAACATAAACTTATAAGAAATTTGGGTTTAAAATGAAGAACATTAAGAAAAAAAGAGCAAATGTAAACCTAAGACAAAACCTAAAAATGGAAAAAGAAAAGATTTTTTTCCAAATGGAGGCATTTAGGGCTTTATATAGTGTTTAGAAAAAGCCCTAAAACGCATAAAAGACAAAAACTAATCATAAAAACAAGTCTTGGGTCAGGTTCATCTTAATTCGAGTTGGTCGGGTCGGAGCTGCTTGGGCTCGAGATGAACAACGCATGTGATCGAGCCATGTAGAAAATGGGATTGAGCCAACAAAATTGGCCAAGACGAAATAAGGTGATCGAGTTGGGCCAAGGATGGAGATCGAGTCGGGCTGTTGAGCTTGATCCGTGATCGAGCCGAGCCAATGTTGAGCTCGATCTGTGATCGAGCCGGGCCAAAGTTGAGCTTGATCCGTGATTGAGCTGGGCCAATGTTGAGCTTGATCCGTGATTGAGTCGGGCCAGGTTGAGCTCAATCAGTGATCGAGTCGCTTCTGATGCTAGTCGGGATGATGTCGAGGTGAGTTATGGCTTGGCTCGACAGTTCGGTTGAGTCCTGACTTGATCTACGCTTGAGCTGGTTCCGTTCCACACATTTTCTCTTTACTTTTCCAAATTCGCAACAACATCCTAAAAGCTCATGAAAGTCCTGAAAAATCTCCAAAATGTATGTATATACAAATGTTAATGCAAAAATTCCTAAAAATTGCAAACTTGCTAATAACATCTATAGATGCAACATATGAACAACTAAAAGATCCCAAAATGATGCTAAATGACTTCTTAAAATTATAAAAATATAGGGACATCAACTCCCCCAAACTAAATCATTGCTTGCCCTCAAGCAAGTAATTCAGAACTCTGGGTGAGAAGTTTGAAAGTGGGAACTCATAACCAAAATATGTTGCTAACACATGTTATATAAATGTTCTCGTTACTAGTTCTAAAATGAAATCCTAAACTCGTCCTACTTAAAAATCTTAGTCATACTCATCACAGTTCATCACAGACCAATTCCAACTTCTACAATCCATTCAAATTCGTTTGCCCCTTTAACATTCATTAAGCAAGAATCATGGATCAAGTCATGTGCGTTCAGTGAACTCATTTGGTCAAGGGACATGTTAAGGAGTAAAGATGACCCCTTCATGCAATGATTAATGATTCAGAAAAAGGGTTCTCTCAAAAGGGAATGAGCTTTACCAGAAGGCTAAAGGTAAGAACACTTAGACACATACAGAAATGGAACCTCATCTACCCAATGCTAATGAAACCTAAGTTTCCTGATTCTACCTGGTAGGAGGTCATAGATTTACCCTTTTAAAATTTGAAGTGATCTTAATTATTCACTTTTTTCCCTTTTTCATCTTTTCTTTAGCTACACTTAGGAGATGACTTTTCTTAATTGACTGCTAGTGGTTTTAGGAACTTCCTTACTTTGATGCTTATGGCTTTTGACCTTTTTATTTGCATTATCTTCTTGAGTTTTATCCTTTTCAATTCATTATCATATCTTTTTCTTATTCAGCATTAGCCATGCTTCCTTTTCATACCATTGTTTCCCCCAAATTTTCTACTAGCATATTCTGTTTCTTTTTCCATTCCTCCCATAAGGTTCTTACTCTACCCTTCCTTTTCATACCATTGTTTCCCCCAAACTTTCTATTAGCATATTCTGTTTCTTTTTCCATTCCTCTCATAAGGTTCTTACTCTACCCTTCCTTTTACCAGCTACCAATACCCTTTCATTCATTTCCACCCAAACCAACACCCAAAATTGAATCCCACCTAGTCTTATCTAGTCCAAAAAGGCATGGACTAGAACTACATGAGATCTTATTCCTGTCAGTTACCTAACACGTTCTACCAAGCTCATTCCATAAAAGACCTGCCACTTAGTAGTAAATTCACGGCTTGAAAGAAGGCAAGGTTCAAGGGTAGAAATTCTACTTGGGTTAACAAGAGTGGAAAACTGGTAGAAGATTACCCAAATATGTATATACTATCCATGAGTTCATGTTTAGCACACAAGCATGATAATTATACGTCCAAATTCAAGTTATAATATACAGGGGCAAACTTCATATCACAACATGCTTCAGGAGATAAATGATCATGCAAGTTCACATTCTAAGCATGGTGCNNATTCTGAGAAAACAACATACTTACAAGGTTATTATCTTCCTAGTTACATATGCAGATGCAAATGACAAACCTATAAATCTAACATCTTATATGCAACTATATGAACACTCTGTTTTTGAAAGACAATTTTCGAAAATTTTCAAATTTTTATGGTTTTTCTATGCTTTATATGCTATGCAAATGCTATGCAAGGTTGGAGATAAAGGAACAAACATGAAAACTTCATTAGTGATAGTCCCCTGAATCCTCCCCCAAACCTGAATTACATAGTCTCAATGTAACCCAAAATTCGAAGGTGGACTTAGGGGTTGGACAAGAACGAAAAACATAAACATACTTAAAGCAAAAACATAAACAGCAATCAGAAATAGCAATCAGAAACCGTAAACAGAAATAAATGCACACTAAGCGGATTATACAATGCAGGTTGGGATGGGGATGGATCTCAATAAGGTATGAAGAATTCCGAAGAGAGGTATTCATCCATCGTTTTTGCAGTATATCCTTGGTAAGTACCCAGTGCTTCTTGTTGTTGCAGTTGTTGTTGTTGTTGTTGTTGTTGTTGCTGTTGAAGTTCTTGTCGTTGTTGAATTTTTTTGTTTTGAATGTTGTGTTGCTGACGGATTTTTGGTCCTCTCTTTCATAGTGATGTCTCTTCCTCCTCTGCAATGTCTCTGGCTCGACTGAGGAGTGACAGTGAGGTTTTTCAGCTCGTGGTTGTCTTGGACTTAAGGTGATTGATTGACTTCACTCTAAGGTTTCAGGGGATCTTTGCTTCTTAGAGGTGGTGGCTTTGTTCAGCTTCAGGGTAAACTTCTTAATCTGGGTGGTCATTTCCTTGAACTTCCTACTAAAGTAGCTGTCTTGGAACTTGTTCCACTTCTTAACACACAATTCGAAAGTCAAAACATATTTTGAAAGGGAGAAGTGCCAAAACCGAATTTCAAGAAACGTTTCTTGGATCAAACAACTAAACAAATCGTTCTTGTAAAAACTTTAAAGCCGAATTTAAGAAAATTTAGGAACCAAAAATCGCAAAGGTTTAAGAGTGAAACCGAGTGAAGATTGTTAAGGTCTTGGTGAGAATTCTTGCAGAAGCAAATACTTCAAGTGGAAATACTTCGGAAAAATGATTTTAAGCAAAAGAAGATGTGATTTTTGAGAGTTTTGAAGTAATGAAGTAATGAGTTAGGAGTACTCCCTTTATAGAAGCATTGGTCAAAATTAAGGATTGGTGTTGAGGGGTGGTGAGTAGAAGCATGTGGATGAGGGTTAAAGTAGTGGTATGTGGAGGAGGGCTAAAGGATGGGGTATGTGGAGGAGGTTTAAAAAAGGACAAAGGGGTGATGGAGGTGTAATAGCTTGTTTGGGAATCTTGGAAAGGGGTGAGAGGACACTTCTTGGCAAGAGGTGACTAATGGGCAAGTGGGGGGGGGGGGGGGGNGACAAGTTTGAAGTGAAATGTTGAAGTGCTTGGCTTGATGGATTCATATGGCTCGAGTTTAAGTTTTTGGCTCGATGGTGACCAATGCTTTGGCTCGATCATGGTCCAAAAAATGTTGTTTCCATGGCTCGATCGATGTGGCTTGATTCTTGTCATAACGTGGCTCGATCATGCCTTGATGACGTTGCAACGTTTTGGCTCGATCATAACCACTTTACAGCTCGATCAAAATGTTATTAGCTCGATTATTTTTAAAGCGCGGCTCGATGGTTGTCGCAACATGGCTCGATCAACATGAGTGTTGGCTCGAGCATGTCATTTGTTCGGCTTGATCTAATTTAAACACGTTGATCCGGCTTGGTCGAAATCTCGAACTAATCCAGTTCTCTTCTCATCGCGGTACAAGATGCTCAAATCTAACTCCTAAGTACCTAAGACACCAAGTTAAAACTGAAATGCATTAAACGAAGAACTTATATAAAAAAGAATTAAAATTGCATATGTATAAAGATAGACATAGGACTTCCTCCCAAGTGAGCTTGTTCAAAGTCACTAAGCTTGACTTCCTATTTTCAAGATTAGTGACCCTGAGACGGATCCCCAAAGAGAACCGAGGTCTTTTCTGAGACTACTCCTTTATCATTGTGCTGGTTGAATTGGTAGTTTAGCTTTGACCCTTTATCAACTTCCACAACAAGTATAATTTCTTCACCAGACGGGATTTCTTTGATCATGAAGCTCGTGAAGCATTATGGATCCACATTCCCGAGATAGTACCTGAACCTTGTGTTGAGTAGAAACACTTGATCTCCACTCTTGATTTCCATTGTTTGGGTACGAGGCTCAAAACATTTTTCAGAATTATGAGTGTCTGAAGTTGGTTTCTGAGGTGGTACACGTGCAGGTTGATGTTTGAACTCAGAATTTCCTTTTCCTGGAACCTTCAGTTTGTTCTCATCAGTTGACATCACCAATTTTATGATTTTCTCTAACTCCGCATAAATCCTTTCATCTGGTTCCTTGATAAGCGTAAATGTTTCATGGTGCCTTGGAAACTGGGTTGGATCCTTCCCCAATTTATCTTCAATTGAATTACTTCTTGAGTACCCATCCTCATCATTGCTCTCGTTCCTTTCCTTGATTGACAATATTTGTCCTTGGATGGTAAGCTTCTTCGTCTTGCTCCTGATGTTAAAGACCATCTTTGGACCATTTCCTACGTTCAACCTGATGTTACCTTTCTTGACGTTGATCACATCTCCAACTGTTGCTAAGAATGGTCTTCCAAAGATCAATGAGTCCTTCGGTTCTTCATCCATTTCCAATACCACAAAGTCAATGGGTATTTCTACATCCTTTATCTTGATGGGTAATTTTTCCAGGATGCCAATAGGATACCTAATTGATCTATCTTCCAACAACAAAGTTATGTTGGAAACCTTGAATTCTTTGAATCTCAGCTTCTTGGCAGTGGATAAAGGAATTAAGTTGATAGACGTTCCTAAATCACAAAGGCGTTTGTTGAAGGTTAGGGGTCCTAGTGAGCATGGCAAAGTGAATGAACCAGGATCCTCTTGTTTCTCTGTTATCAAAGCGTTTCACTCGACAATTGGTTCCAACACTTCTTGAGCAATCTCTTCCTTCATAGGTTTCTCAGAGATTTCTGGATATTTCACCATAATCTCTTTCTTGAAACATGATGGGAATGGAAATCTCGGAATATAAGGCGGTGGAACGAAAGGCGTTGCATTCTCCCTTGAAGTATATAACTTATTGCCAGGAATAGGTTTTTTATAATCCGTAGTTGCAGCTACGTTTAAACTCGAATCCCCCCCCCAACTTGAATCTCATTGTCCTCAGTGCAAGTAGGAGTGCAAATGGGAGGAGGAAGGTCAGTGGTACTCCCGAGATAGATGGCATTGACATGAGCATACTCCTTTGGATTGTGCACAGACTTTCCTGGAAGTTGTCCATTTGTAGAAGCAGAAGTGGATGCAATTTTGCCTTCGAGTGTAGTAACCCTGGAGTTGAGAGTTTCAAGCTTCGCATAGATGACGTTGAATGAAGAATCCATCTTGTGTTGAATTTCACCAAATTTCTTTGATGTCTCCATGGCACTATTGGCTTGACCTTGAAGAGGTTTTTGTAACATAGCTTCGATGTTGGATAGTTGAGCTTGAGGTTGGTTAGAGGTAAAACTAGGAGGTGCACCAGCTAGTTGCTATTGTGGTTGCTGAAAACCATTTTGCTGTTGTTGCTTTGGGAAGAAACCACGATTCGGATTGTAGTTGATGAAGGGTTGAACATTCTTCTGTGGTTGCGGTGGATATACTTGGTCCTGAGGGTTGGATACGTTGTTGCTTCTATATGAGAGACCAGGGTTGTTGGAGTAGTTAATGAACCCTTTGTTATATCCACCTTGGTTCTGCACATAACTTATCTCCTCTTGCTGGTTAACTTCTCCAGCTTGAATCTGAAGCTGCTCTTCATCAGTGATGAAGTGAACTTAGTATTGCTGATCCAGGAGTATCCTATCCAACTTCTCATCCAAAGCTTTGATTTCTTTCTTTGTGCTATCATATGTTGCAGAGCCATCACGGGTTGTGCGGTCATAGTCTTCACTGTATATCCCATCAGATTGAGCCAGGTTTTCCACAAGTTCCCAACCTTCATCAACATTCTTGTTGAGGAAGTTGCCATTGCTTGCAGTGTCAAGCAACATTCTTAACTTTGGGAAAGCACCACGATAGAGTTTGCTGAGGAGTGACGCTTTGCTGAAACCGTGATGAGGACACTGCAGAGTGTAGTTCTTTAAGCGTTCCCATGCTTCAGAAAAGGTTTCAGCGTTTCGTTGGCGAAACCAGAGATGTCATTCCTTAGTCTTGCTATACGAGATGTGGAGAAGAATTTGGTAAGGAAAACTTTATTGCAAGCATCCCAGGTGGTGATTGAGTTCCTGGGAAGATACTTCTCCCATTGATGTGCTTTCTCTCCCAAAGAGAATGGGAAGAGACACAACTTAAAAGCGTCCTCACTCACACCGTTGATCTTGGTGAGGCTGTAGAAGCGATCAAACTCGTCCAAGTAGTCGAGTGGATCCTCCATAGGTAGACCATGGAACTTGTTCCCCTGCACCATTGCTATCAAGTTGTGCTTGATCTCGAAGTTTTTATTCTGTACAGCAGGTGGGTTGATTCCATGACGCTGGGTGTGAGTTTTCGGGTTGTCACCAGCACCAATAGTGTGCTATTAATCGCGTTAAACGTTGTCTTCCATTTGTAATTCCAACCTTCTTAAGTGTTCCACACATTCTTTTTCACGTCTCGTGCAAGAGTATTCTCGTTCAAGAGATCAGATATCTTCAACGATGGGAATTATGTTTGTTGGTCCTCTGCTTCGCAGGTTCATACACAGTTATGCAAGTACCTGAAAAGAAAGGAAACAAAAGAAAACAAGGTGAGTATGGTAGTAGAAAAGAAACTTAATCTCAAGAGATACAAAATTCAGAATGTACCAAACAAAAACCCAATTGGCAACGGCGCCAAATTGATAACAAGATTTTTAGGTATCAATCCCCATTACACTTGCATATCATTATAGTATAGATGGGTTATCAATACAGTTAGGTGTGATGCTCACAATCATGATGCAATTGTTCTCTTAAGTCAAGCCAAACAATAAAGAGGGGGTTTACTAACAGGTCCTAAGCAAGCAAAATATGCAGAAAACTAAAACATAAATAAAAGGTAAACATGCATAAGTAAAAATGGTAGATAGAAAGTGAAGTAAAAACAGAGGAATTAAAAGAGTAAAGGATGCAATAAAAAAGGGTCCCTAAGGATGGGGTAATTGGGTAGCGTTCCTCCTCAAACTCCCTAAGTGTCTAACATTCCTCAAACAAGAGCTATCCCTAGACGATAGATTCATAAGCAATCAAATCCAATTTGTTGACAGATGAAATCAAACTAGGTGGTATCCATAATTAACTTACGTTAGCGGAAGTATACCTAATAGGCATTACAAACCAATCTACCTAAGCTAATAAGCACCCTAAACATCTAATTCCTTAGGCTAGGATGCATACCCTAAACATCTAATTCCTTAGACTAGGATGGGCGAATCTGTGAAATCACCAAGATCAAGCACTTCATTGAACACTTTTCGGGTGCTGAAATGCCTAAGTTCGGATCTCAACGGGTCAAGTCAAAATGAGCATTAAGCACAATGAAACAGAAGGGCTCTATTAAACCATAATCTTAGACACCTAGGAGGAACAAGGAAACAACACTATCTTATCCCATCCTCAAGGAACCTAAGTTACTACTCACAAAGCATGTAGGATGCAAAATCATATAAACATAAAGGCATAACTACTAAGGAAAACATTTAGAGCTAGGGTCAAACAACTAGGAACAGACTTTTTAAAACCCTAAAACTAGTGAATAAGACAAAAACAAACATAGATGCAAAAGATGAAGATCTAAAACGTCAAGAACACCAACCCAGAAAATATGAACATCAATGGAACAGTAACGAAAAACAGAGGAAATGATTAAACTAAAAACGAGATTAAAAGCTTCAAAACTTAAATCAACATGCACCAGATAGTTCACAACCCTAATCTATACAGGAAAATAAAAAACAGAAGATTAACATAAACTTAGAAGAAATCTGGGTTTTAAAATGAAGAACACTATGAACAAAAGAGAGAAAATGTAAACCTAAGACAAAACCTAAAAATGGCAAAAGAATTGATTGTTTTCCAAATGGAGGCATTTAGGGCTTTATATAGTGTTTATGAAAAGCCCTAAAACGCATAAAAGACAAAAATTAATCATTAAAACGGGTCTTGGGTCAGGTCCATATTGGTTCGAGTAGGTGGGGTCGGAGCTGCTTGGGCTCGAGCCGAAGAAGGCATGTGATCGAGCCATGTAGAAAATGGGATCGAGCTAAAAAATTTGGCCGAGACGAAATGAGGTGATCGAGACGAAATGAGGTGATCGAGCCGGGCCAAGGTTGGAGATCGAGCCGGGCCAATGTTGAGCTTGATCCGTGATCGAGCCGGGCCAGGGTGAGTTTGATCCGTGATCGAGCCGCTTCTAATTCTGGATGGGATGATGTCGAGGCGAGTTATGGCTTGGCTCAACGGTCTGGTTGAGTCCTGACTTGATCTACGCTTGAGCTGGTTCCGTTCCATGCATTTTCTCTTTACTTCTCCAATTTCGCAACAACATCCTGAAAGCTCCTGAATTCCTGAAAAATCTCCAAAATGCGTGTATATGAAAATGCTAATGCAAAAGTTCCTAAAAGTCGCAAACTTGCTAATAACATCTATATATGCAACATATGAACAACTAAAAGATCCTAAATTGATGTTAAATGACTTCTAAAAATTATAAAAAATATAGAGACATCAGTAACATGCACGAAGAATCTGCACAACTAGTGAGGTTGTTCGATTTAGTATTTTCCATGCCTAACTAATTAGTAAAGATTGGTTGAAAAAACTCAAATCTCTGAAGTTCAATCCACCTAAACCCTTAGTAAGTTTTAGTTTTTGTCATGACATCCAAGACATCTTGCGTTGAGTTGAAGTTCCACCCCACCAAACATCATACCATCCATCTCCTTAGTCAATGTACTTGGTAAGCGAAATCAGTTCACAAAATATACTGGCATAGCCATAACAACACACTTAAGTAGAATTTCGTGTCCCACCGACGATAACTACCGGTATTGCCAATATGAGATTTTCTTTTGAACTTTTTCAATGATATATGAAATAATTCGTTCTTTTTTCTACCCAACTATTCCGGAAAATCCAATTATTTTCCCCCACCACCTATCTGATCAGTACGTTAGATGGATTTGATCCTATCTCGAGTATGATCAAAAAAATTTGATCCAATAGTAATAGTTGATTTTTCAAAGTTTATTAACTGACTTGAGGCACTAGCATATTGATTAAAAATATCGCGCAGTTTAAGGCTGTTAACATTGTCGACTTTAATAAAGAATTGGAAGTTATCGGTGAATAAAAAGTGGTTGATGGTTGGTGCGCGACGTCAAATTTTTATCCCTTGTAGTTCACCATTCTTGGTCGCAGTGGTGAATAAATTACTCAACGCATACGCACAAAGAATAAATAAGTATGGGGATAAAGGATCATCCTACTGTATACCCCGTTGAGGATGAAATTTACTAAATGGACTACCATTTATCAAGACTGAGAAAGAAACTGTTGTAAAGCATTAGAGGATCCAGTCTATCCATTTTCTGAAAAACCCTTCTATAATAACATGTCTCTAAGAAAATATCATTCTAGTCGATCATACGCTTTACTAATATTTGTCTTGACAACCATATAGTTTGAAGCTATTGATGTCGTTGTCCGTAATGAATGGAACAATTCATGAGCAATCATGATATTGTCTGTAATATATCTTCCGAGAATAATTGTAGCTTGGGATTCAGAGACCAAATCTGCTAAGTACTTTTTGGTTACCCAAAATCCTGGAGATGATCTTATTGTGTACATTGCATAGACTTATTGGATGAAAGTCATTCATTGTATGAGGGATGTATTTCTTTGGAATTAAACACAAATTAGTGTGATTTCGACCTTCGGGTAGTCTATCTAAGTTGAAAAAATTGTACTTCCACCGTAATAGTGGCTCCAACAATATCCCAATAATGAGGATAAAATCTAGCCATGAATTCATCTAGGCCAAACGCCTTTGTAGCTACAATTTCAAACAATGCATCCTCTACTTTAAGAGGTTGAGCTGGTAGAGTTAACTTGTGGTTAATTTTTGGAGAAACAACTGTTTATGTCAAGGACCGCTTGTGAAGTAGTTTCACCTTGACTTGTAAACAAATCCATGAAGTACTTCTGAGCTAAGTCAACTAATTATTGATTGTTGCTAATAATGTCCCCAATGACTATATGGATAGAAAGCATACGGTTTTTGGCTCGTCGGTTTTTAGTAACATCATGAAAAAAAATTGGTATCTAGATCTCCCATTTTTAACCATTGATTACGAATTTTAAGTTGCCAATTTTTTCTTAGAAGTTCCTTTTGAAGTCCATGAACTATTGTCGTCGAAGTATGATGATATGTTAAAACATCATCGATGGCTTTTCGAAGCGAGAGTATTTGTTGTTGCGAGTTTTGTGATGTGATCGCCATAGTGCGATTTGTTTTTGACATTTAGCAACCCTATACATAACAAAGATATCATGTCGAGAATTAGTGAAATTCCATTTCCGATTAATAACAACAATAAATCAATTTTCTTATTCAAAACAACAATTATACCTAAAAGGTTTAAACCTCGTCTCAACATGTTTTTGAATATGAAGAATCGTCGGACGATGATCAGATTCTACCGTGTCTACATAAGTGGTAGAAGATGTCGGAGACATAGCTAACCATTTTTTTTATTACATGTAGCTCTATCAAGCCAATTTTCCACTGTATACGACCGTCGTTTTCATGCCCAAGTCATATTATTACCGTAGTGCGGTAAATCAAGAATAATGCAAACCCAAACCATATTATGAAAATATACTCCATGGTTCTCGTGTTCGCCCACCCCAATTTTCATGTTGATATGAAATTTCATTGAAGTCTCCATTAAGTAACCAAGGACCATCACGAGTTAAAGATATGTGTTGTAATTTTTCTCATAAAATATTATGTAATTTTCGGTTTGGATGGCCATATACAAGAATAGTAAAAATAACCCTCTTCATTAGAAAGTTTATAATCGATCATGCGATTATCCATGGAAATTATAGAAACCCTTACATTACTATATCAAAGCAAAGCTAAACCCTCTCCAAACCCCATCGGCTTTACACATTGAACCGAATCAAACTTTTATTTAAAAGCTAAATCGCGAACTACATCATCGGGATTCTTCGTTCCAATGAGAAAGAGCATGTCCAAGGAATATTTCCGAGTTATTCCTTTAAAGTGTCGAACTACCATGGACTCTTTCAAACCACGATAATTTTAAAAGGTCGTATTCATGGCTTCTCCAGTGGATTTGGGCCCACCGCTCCTTTTGATATGTTGAATTCATTTCCCATGTTGTTCTTGTTGTGAGATGGGCCAAAATATTCCATTGATTGAGGGCCCAATAACACATTTCATGTGTGTCCAATATTCAACGCTTCCTCTTGGATAACACATCATGACATTCTTCACCATCGTAAATTTGGCGTATCTCCGTTTGCCACCGCTTGATCTTGCGTTATGAAAAGTGGAGTTATAATTCATGGGCGGAGACGCCTGGGGTGGTGGTGGAGGAGATTCCATGCGCCACTTCTTACTTTGGAAAACTGGTGTGAGAAGTCACCGAAAGCGGTGCCACATTTGAAAAAAAAGTTTTGCAAATTTTAATACTGTAGTTTCAAAATTGCAGGATCTGCACCAAAGTGAAACAATCTTTGAAATTGAAATGGTGTTTCAATGTGACAAAGCAGTTTGACCAGGACATAGTTGGCGGAATGACCACCACCAACGTTGAAATCGGTCTCGATAAAGAAACTCAAGTTGTGCCTGATTTGAGTCACCATAGACAACGTTAAAAACTGCATTGAAATTCCCCTGCACTTGCACCCAAAGCGGAATAGTCTTCAGATCATCATCAATTTGGTTGTAGGTGCAACGATGGGTGGTGTTCATCCACTCGTTAATGGACCAAGGTCCTTGCAGAAGTACAACATTCAATGCCTCCTCTGATGCAAAGGAATTGAAGCTTTGCATTGTCAATTAGCCGGCAAAAAACGAATTTTCTTACATCCCACACCCGCGGTAGTGCTACTACCATCATGGCACAAACATATTGCTTCTTCATATTGACCGGTAACACAACAAGACTGTGTTGAGTCACAGTGAGTGCTTGATTGCATGAACCATAAGAAATTTGAATTGCATCATCCTCCAGATTGAGTGTGAGATTCTGCATCTTGGAACAAATTTTTTTTGACATAGAATACAAAATTGAAGATAACGGTTTTTGGAAAAGGATTTAAAGATGATGACGCAACATTTAACTAGAGCTTACATGAGAGAAGAATAGACTAGAGATTGGACAGTTCCGTTAAATTCACATAGAATAACCGTCAAAAACTGTTGGCGGTTACATCTCCATAATCGGAGAAAACTGCAGAGTAACTGCAAAGATAAACTCCGACATTTCACTGTGAGAGAGCATCATTTTTAATATTTTAACAGATCTTTAGATTTGAGTTCATTCTGTAAATGCAAAATCTCATTTGGACTAATAGACGGACGATTCGTTAAATTAAAAGTTTGACAAAAATACTATGAACCAACATTCCCAAAACAATAAAGTGTACAAATATACAAAGAACAAAGCTGTCTGCAGTCTCTAACAAGTGTATATGATATAACACAATAAGGAACAATAGAAAGAAGAGTCTTGAAGATCAAAAGAAGTTGGGATGAATGATATTAGACTAGACCGATTTAACTTACCAGGAATTTTAAATTCTTGAACCAATAATTTAGAGACAGGCACGTTTGTTTTGTTGTTTCAACTTCTCTATTACTAAAGCATCCACCAAAACTATATTAGGCTAGATCATGAACTTTAGTAAACTTTTCATTTGATTTTTGGATTCAGCTCATGTGGGTTAGAAAATATTTTTGCTCAAGATTTTCTTCTTCTTATTTTAATAATATTTTAATATCAGTCACTTTTACTACTAAATTTAAACTATATTGTTGATTGCGTGGGATTCATCATACACATTTGTCATTCTACTAAAATTTCCAAATTGGTTTCCTATAATCAATATATTCTTTTATCACTTTATGGCCAAACCAAATAATGAAGACGTGACAAAAAGAAAAGCACTTTCCAGTAATAACCAAATAAAAAGTGGAAACCAAATCCCATTGTCTTACAACAATAATGCGAAAAAAATGAAATGAATAAAACCTTTTATTTTCTTTCCAATTTTGGAATTAAAGAAATTAAACTCTGGAGAAAGATTTGTGTTTTCCAGAAGAAAGAAGATCACCGTAATAAAACAAACACAAACAACCAGCAAACAACAAAGCTACCTCTTAAAATTTAAATGCTTAAAGGCCTCACCTTTCAAATCTCTAAGTCACGGGTTCTTCTGGAAAAAGGTGAACACTTTCGTTCGTTGATCTGTGAATGTCAAACAAGATTGCGTGTAACGTTTCTTGATTTTGGTTGCTTTGAATAGAAAAAGATTTTAATATATTTGAATCCTGGGATAATCTGGGTTTTGTGGGAATATTCAGTTTGGTGGGGTCTTTAATCTATTAAATACATTATTGTCTGATTTAGAAAACTATATTCCTTTAGGATTCCCTTTGAAATTTGTTTCCTCTTCTTCTTAGAATTTGGTCATTGTCATTTGAAACCATTTCCTTTTCATCACAATCAAAAAGCCTTTATCTCTTGCACATTCAGGGACTTGTTTGGCTGTGAAGATGATGATGTTCCTCCATAGGAGTTTAAGAGAAGGATTGTCATTATCTCTTGGTGTCGTTAGTGTTATTAGTTGGGGTGTAGCTGAGGTACCTCAGATTATAACTAATTACAGAGAGAAATCCACTGAAGGTCTCTCTATTACCTTCTTAACCACCTGGATTATTGGGTAAAGATTGATCTAATTTAGTCAAAAACTACATTTTTCCTCTACCGATTTGAACCGGAATTTGTTCTTTTGTTGTGTAGAGATATTTTCAATCTTCTTGGCTGTTTAATGGAACCAGCTACTGTAAGTGAACTTTTCACAAATCCAACTTCTTGTTAATCTCACTTTAACTAACTTTGAATTTTTAAAAATCCTTTTGCAGCTTCCTACACAATTCTACATGGCATTGGTAAACAGTGATTATGTTCTTATGTAAACTTAGATAACTCTGAATCTTTGTTTGATATGTTATATTTGTTTTGCAGTTGTATACAGTGACTACAGCAATTCTCTATATCCAATCTATATATTATGGCTATTTGAAAAACAGAAGAAATCAGACGGTATACTATTTGATTATTATTATTTTGAAGGCTGTTTGAGATACTAAAACAGCTTAAGGAATGTATGTTTGGTATAGGTTGATGCAGAATTTGTATCACAAATAAGCAATGATTCAAAATTTCCGGTTAGATGGAGGAATAGCTACTCAGATGCTACTCCTTGTGGGGTTCAAACCACACCTATCACTATGATTCCTGGGAGTCATCTGACTAGTTTTACCGGGAGAGAACTGTTTTATACGTAGTGATTCCATTTAGATTCTCTAAGATTATGGAAGTGTGGATTTTGTATGAACCTTTTGTTTTGATTATGTCAGGTCTGCAAGATCTTTATCAAGTAGTCATACGCCACCAACTGGATCTGTCTTAGCTCAAAGAATGGCTCGTGGTCAAAGTGAACCGACTCTTGAAGAGCCATTGCTTCCTGAGGATACCACACCTCCTTCATTGCCTCCTTCTACCAAGTCAATGCTATGCGTGGTTAAGCCTTGTCTGCTCATGATTTCTCAAGCTATACGGTTTTTAAGTACTGAAAGTTTTCTTTGCTCATTACAATTAGGTCTCAGTATTTTTGTTTCTTGGGAATTTCAACCTTGTCAATTTGCTAAGTGAATCAAATACTGTGGCTTTGGGAGAGAGAGATCGAGTATTCATGGTTCGAGCAGCAAGAAAGCTTTTGCAGGTACTCAAGAGTTGTACATTAGTCTTAACATAACCAATTGTTGAAGTAAATTGTGAGTTCTTCTATTTCAGGTTACTAGTGGCAACTTAGTAGAAACTAACAGTGGAGAAAGTAGCAAAACTGGAATGTTTTTGGGTTGGGCAATGGCAGCTATTTACATGGGTGGAAGGCTTCCTCAAATATGTCTTAATGTAAAAGCCTTCTTAATCTTCTAAAACTTATGTTTTCGATGAATTATTAATAACATATATCTTTTGTTGCAGATGAGAAGAGGACATGTTGAGGTAAGCAAGTAGAATCAACAGTCAAGTGATAGTGTTTTTATCTGATGAACTTATTTGATGCTCTTGCAGGGATTGAATCCATTAATGTTCTTCTTTGCATTAGTTGGCAATATGACTTATGTTGCAAGGTGAAGATCTATTATCTTCTTTACTTGCTTCAAGTCTCTGTTGGAGCCTCTAAGCACCCCCTACCTTGTTGTTTTGGTTGCAGCATACTTGTGAACAGTATCGAATGGATAAAAATTGCACCGAATCTACCATGGCTTGTTGATGCAGGAGGATGTGTTCTCCTTGATTTTCTTGTAATACAATCTCATTATCTTTTGGCTCTTTCTTCATCTTCATCACTAAGCTCTAACTTTTTTTGTTATTCTTTGATTCAGATTCTGCTTCAGTTTTGTCACTTCCGTTGTCGCAAAGACAAGAAGCATGAAACCACAGAAGCTGTCTAAGGCATGGCTTAGTCCAACAGATACAGTTTTGATTTGATCTGACCAACAAGATTCATCTCATTCTATTTATTTCTTCCTTTTTCTCCTCCACGGCTAAACTCTATATCCGAAAGTCATTCGAGTTTCATATCAAATAAGATTGTTAGTTACAGTAAGAATATGAATCACATCAACATCTTTATTAGTACTATACTTTTGTATTGTTCATATCAAAGATACTTATAGTTACATACAGAGGGAGAGAGCAAAGAGCATCTTTCTATGGCTTACGAGCGGTAAACATTATAAAAGAATCTTGAATGATATCTGTGTAATCAATAAGACCACATGATTTACATATATCTTTGATCTCATCCTGCATCAAGTAATTGTAGTTCTGCAGCATTCTCTGCAATATTCAAAACTATTAAAGATCAAAATCTATGCATATAATAGAATAATCACTTTTTGATTCTTATAAATTCTCTCTATTTACCGTTCGAAAAGGTCTGATAAGCAAGGGAGTTGAAGGACTGTATCTAAGAAACGTTGTTCCAACAAAAACACCTCCACTTCTTAACACACGACAGATCTCAGCAATCTTGTAAAGAAAAAGAACATAAACAAGTGAGATCTACGTATGATTCAAATAGTTTCATCACAAAGTAAAGAACTTACAGCATTAGTAGGAGATGGCCAACAGTGTAATGCAGCACCAGCATGAACTGCATCAATAGAACTTGATGCAAAAGGGAGCCGAGAAACATCAGCTCTCACAACAGCTATGCTAGTTGAGCTATCGAAAGTATTATCCTTTTTGATGAAGTCATTACACTGACGAAGCATGTTTTCAGAATAATCAAGAGCAATCACGCTTGAGTATTTGCCAGATTTTGCGAATTTCCTTGAAAATAAACCGCTTCCACAACTAACATCTACAAGAACTCCACCTTCTGCTTCTTTGAAATACTCTTCAGCCATTCTAAACTGCATTTTAAAGTAATAGACAATGAGATTCAGAAAGAAGCAAAGACTAAATGTGTAAGTACCTCTTCATCTGCACCAGGAAAGCCACTTTGCTTAAAGTTTTGTCTCCAACCTCTTTCATACAAGAATGATACTAATGGACTCCTACACATTACACACACAAACAAAACTCAATTAAGAGTTAGCTAAGATGTTAGGAGATAGTAAATGGTGTATATATAGGTACCTAAAAAGCTCAGTTGCCATGGGTTTGACTTCATTGAAATCATCTAAATCTGCAGTGACAGTAAGATCCAAGTATTCATCTTTACTAGAGTATGTCTTGTTACACTTTCCACACTTGAATCCAGACCTGTAGATTGCTCTTCTGCAGATTCACAAATAGCTTTAGAGGAATCAAGAAACCAAAGAACTTTAGTATCATTCGTGAAGAGGTGAGAACTTACAGGTTGATACCTGAAGGTCCTTTCCTCATAAGTGGCTCATAGCAAACAGGACAAGCGAAAACTTGAGCTTCCTCAGTTTTAATACTCGTAGTTTCATTCAAGTCCTGTAAATACACCATTGAAGAAGGATAAAATGAGTTCTAGTAATGCCAATTTCACATAATCAACTTATAGAACATGTAAATCAAATCAACTACTAAGAGAAATTTGTAGAAGTTACCGATTGGAGAGCAACGGCGCGTATGGTAGGAGATTGAAAACGGGGATGAGCAGAAGCAGAGAAACGGAAAAGACGAGAGTGTGAATTAGGTGAAAAGGGCTTTTTGATGAGAGAAACAGCAGAAGAAGAAGAAGCTGTTAGTGCGGCCATCACCATTAGAGCTAAGAGTCAACGAGCAGAGAGATGTGTTGATTTTACGTTTTATGTAACAAAGTCGGAAGCAATAAATGTGTGTCCGAAGTTTGGTTCTGTTTTAGTTTTAAGCCGAAACAAAAGACGCATATATCTTTGTTTTCACCGATCACATTCTCCATCTTTTTTTTAGTTAAGTGTTTAAATTGGCTCCACATGATTTGAACGGCTTCCTTACTCACACAAAGGCACAAACATTGTTTGTATCTTTAAGTTGTGGTCAAACTACTTGTCAGACTTAACACCTCACAAATCTTAAACATCTTTGTTGCTCTCTGATACTGATTAATGGATATTCCAAAACAGAGGTGGTCCTGAATTAGTTTGCTACTGATTATAATTTGTATAAGTACATAGACTGCAACATGATGCTAATAATTCAACTCCTAGGTGCATAATAAGCTTGGTTTGACACTTCAATGTAATTTTTCTCAACTTTTGGAAGATCCAAGAAAGTGATACAAGAACATGACCCGTTCGTTTGTTCCTTATATTATGTTTAATGGTAGAATTTTATTAGTGTATCTAATAATTATTTTAATCAATATTTACCAATGAAAGTTAAGAACTTTTTTAATTTTATTGTCTCCAATGGTAAGACCAATAATGTGGTTCTTAAGAATTAAATTTTTTTTTTTAATTGAAATATTTGAACATAAATTTTGCCTAATTAATTTTTAAGCAATTTTATATTTTACGGAACTAACAAATTATTGCATTACATATATTTTTTTTAAAAAATGTCATACATAAAAGCATATTAAAAAGGTACAAAATACAAACGAAAAACGTTTAATTCTAATGTTGATGTGTGCCAAACTTTTGCCTATATTCTCAACCAAATCCCCTTTCAATTGTTGATGTACATGTGATCACGAACTCGGAATCGATTGTTCATCATATTGCCGATATTTGAAGGCACATATTTAGAGAATGTGAAATCGACTTGCGATGTTCGGCTTGAGTCTACTTGTGTGAAGTCCGAGATATCAAACTGAGTGTAGTGATCTCGTTCGTCTTCTACTAGCATACTCCCTCCGTATATGAATATAAGATGTTTTAGTTTTTTCCCTTGTATATAAATGTAAGATGTTTTGAGTTTAATTAATGCATTTTGGTAATAAATTTGTATGGGTAAAATCAATTACAAACTCAAACTATTAATTACTATTGCATGAAGTTAATTACACACTTATGCAAAGAATTGTTATTTATTTTTTCTTATCACTATCCTTTTGTTGCATGAAAATTGTATTTATTAGTGCATTTATGTGTTGTAGATTGAGAACTTAATATGCACTAAAACTTAAAAATTAATAGCAAAATATTATTGTCTTAATATGTGTGAAATACTCAAAACATCTTATATTTGTGTCCAGAGGAAGTATTGTGCAGTATGATACACACGCTCTCATGATCTTCCCCACCTTTACCTTATCCCAAAAAGAGCCAGGTTTCTAACTATCGCAAATCAAGCTTGCAAGACTCCAAAGGCACGCTCAACATCTTTATGTGCTACTTCTTGATATGTAGCAAATAATGATGCCTTCTGGCCTTGTAGAACTATAATAGATTGAATAAAAGTAGCCCACTTTGGATAAATACCATCCGTAAGATAGTATGCCATGTTATATTCGTGTCCGTTGACACTGTAATTCACTGTTGGAGCCCGAACTTGTATAATATTGTCGAAAACTGGTGACCGATCAAGAACATTTAAATCGTTTAACATACCTGATGGTCCAAAAAATGAGTGTCATATCCAGAGATCATATGAAGCTACAGCCTCCAAAACAATTGTTGGCTTTTCGGATCCACGTGTATATTGGTCTTTCCATGCGGTTGGAAAATTCTTCCACCCCCAATGCATACAGTCGATGCTTCCTATCATCCCCAGAAATCCGCGTATCTCTCCAATGTCGAGTAGTCGTTGAAGATCTTCCGGTGTGGGTCTCCTTAGGTATTCATCACCAAATACATTTATGACCCCTTCTACAAAATGTTCCAAACACGTAAGCGCAGTGGTCGCACCAAGCCTAGGATATTCATAAACCGCATCAGCAGCACAACCATATTCCATCATACGTATTGCTACTGTTGACTTTTGTAGTGCCGAGAGGCCGAGCCTTCTGATAGCATATTCTCTTTGTTGAAAGAATGTAAGTTCACCGGAGAGTCGATCAACAGTACGAATGAACAAGGACTTATTCATTCTAAAACGGCGTCGAAACATCTGAGGAGGGTATGTTGCACCTTCATCAAAGTAATCGTTCCATAAGCGGATGTGTCCTTTTTCACGGTTTCTCTCAATGTAGGCTCGTTTTTTCCTTACGTTGGGTGTTTCTTGGCGATCACCAGATTGAATTTCCATATTAGTGAATGTTTGGTCAAATATTTCTTCGAAGTTCCCAAGTAGGCTTTGATTGAAAATTACCTTAAAATCTTCATCCATTGAAAACCAAGTGGTTAAATTTTTAAAAAAAAATTTTTGTGAGAAAATGTTTTAAAATAATTTGATGAATCATGGTCAATTTATAAAAGATCACAAATGGTAAATGTTTTTTTTATGTCAAATGTTCTTAACAAGATCACAAGGTAAATTCTTTTTATGTCACAAGATCTTATACCAATTGTATTATATGTCACAAGGTCTTACACAAATTTTTTTGTATGTCACAAGATCTTATCACAATTGTATTATATGTCACTTGGACTTATATGTCACAATTATTACAATTGTACTAAACATTTATTACTTTGTACCTATACATTGTTACACAATATGTCACAATAATGATTATATATTATTACTTTGGACCTAAAAATTTACACAAGTAACGATTATATATTGTTTAGCTAATGAGGACTCTAAGACATAGACCAAGCCATTGTCGTATGAACTCCAAGACTAAGACCAAACCATTCTCTTTACTTGCAGAAAAATAAGAGTAAATGATGGATTAAAAGATGATAAGCAGCAAATGAAACAAAAGACTAAATGAAACTAAAGATATAGAATCAATCAAACTACTACCAATATAGATAACCATTACCAAACTAACTAATCAAAAACCTCACTAGAGAGAGACATCAAAGATATACCACATGTTTTTGGTAGAGCAAACACAATCATGTTGGTTAACTTAAAACAAAATATCTGAATCAAACTAGAATTAGAATGGAACCAAGAGAAGAACTAGATAAAGCCCAAGAATAAACATTACCTTTCAAGCAAAAATAACAAGAACAAGACTTAAGCAAGTCCTTATGTGCACATTATACACAAGAATAATCATTAGTTTGTACACATTATACACAAGGTAGAAACAAATTTAAAACTCAATCACATTAATAACATAAATAATACACATAGATTCAAACTTAGTCTCAGTAACAAGACAGATAATACACTACATTCATAGTCAAACACAAACACTTAGATCAAAACACAAACACAAACAAGTTATACAACACAAACATTTAGATTAAAGATCCTCCTTAAGAATGTCACTAATGAGCTTCTTTTTCAGGACAGTCTCGGATGAGACTCTCCTTCTTAGATAAGAGACTGTCCAGAAAGTTTTGCCTCCAAAGCTCCTTCTTCAGTGCCAAGTATTTCTCTTTGATAAAATACATGTTTTGGTAGAGCAAAAGTGATGATGCCTCATATTCTGTTGATTCTGCTTGGGTAGTCTTTTTTTTCCCCCTGTCTCTTTACCTTTGCTTTTGCAGCCTTCACACCTTCTGGCATTGGTTCAACATATTCAGTTTTTGGAAACATGGAGCTTGCTTCTTGCTCATTCAACTTTCTCTTCTTTGAACCTCCCTCATCATTTCCACTTAAGAGAGAACATCATTTCTGGTCAAACCTTAACTCCAACCAGACATGTTCTAAATTGAACTTTACCTTCTAATCTTGAAGATAAATGGCATATGCATTCTTTAACACATCATCATCATTCATACCACTCAATTTTTGTCTAGTTGCAGCCTTAAATGCACCAGCAAACTTACCAACAACATCATTTATTTTCTTCCATCTTTGTTTGCAGTTCATTGGCTCTCTCTTCTCACAATCTTTCAGCTTTAGAGAAGTATTAACGTACAATGCTACACGCTTCCAGAAAGTGTTTTGTTTTTGTTCATTGCCTACCACTGAATCCTTTGATGTGTTGAGCCATGAAGAACAAAGAACCACATCTTCTGTGGGACTTCACTTTCTTCTTTTCTCATTGCCAGCATCAGCATGACCAGTTACTTGCTCAGAAAAGTGTAGCACTTGGGAGCCATGAAGGCCAACAGAAGGAGAAAATGAACCCATAGGGATAAGGTTCCTTGTTGACTGTTTAAAAGCTCTAACAAAATTTGAGGGTTGATAAAAGGTATTCATGAAAGAAATTCAATCTGATTTTTTTGTTCAGTTAAAGTTTTGTGATGAGTTTACGTTTTGTTTGAGTTTAATAGAGTTAATGGTCTACAAGTTTAGTTGTTAGCTAACATTCAATGTTAGTTAAATCAAACATTAACACTACAACAACCAAATGTTCGTGAGAACAAACTAATGACTGATCTCACAAACCATTAATAATGTTAATGGTCACTAAACAATCAACATATTATATGAATTCTCTCACAAGAGAACTCAAAGAATCCACAAAGAATTCACACCAAACAAGATAATACTAATTCTAAACTATCACAAAGAATTCACACTAATGAATTCTTTCACATAGCTCATACTAATTCTAATAAATGCATACAAAGAATTCACCACAGCAAGCAACATATTCTGATTTCTTTCACAAAACAATGAATGAATTCACAAAAACAATCAAAGAATTCACTGAGAATTCACAAGCCATGGATTAATCATGTTCCAAATACCTACTCTTTATTCAAAATTAACCACAAACTAAATTTACCTGGTTTATTGATCTAAACTTCAAACTATTATGAGCTTCTCCATCTTCTGCCTTTCTTCTTCTTCTTTTTCTGAAATTGAGAAACACAACATGCAAAGATTCATACATTCAGAAGGGAAAATCAAACAAAAAAATCAAATAAAAGAACATCTAAATTGATTACAACATACTTCTCAAAGATTCATAAACCTAAACCCAAAATCGCAGATACAAATTCACCCAAAAACTGAATTTACCACCACGAAACGCATTTACAGAGTTAGGAGATGACTTATCTTTATGATTTTGGTACACTAGATTGATTTGATCAACATAATCGCCGGAAATCTAATTTTGATTTCGCAAAAAATCGCAACACGAATCGCATTAAAGATAGCTTTATGTCTTCTCTTGCATTGTTTTTTTTGGCCAATCAAAGACTGCCACGCGGCGGTCGTGATCCAAATACAAAGATGACAAACGAAGGATCGAATCTACAAATGAAGATACGGGCTAGGTTTAAAAAATTTGGGTTTAAGAACCCCCAAATTTAAGCGTTGTATGTGGTCTTACTAATCAACAATCCAAGCGATCTGCCCTTATCTCAATAATTTAGTTATGATGATGTTAAACCTTATTTTGACGTTCGTTACCTATATGATAAAATAGAATGATCCACGCAACAAAAGAGTTGCAAGTTTATACCATTTTCGAGGGAAAATACTTCATACATTAAAACAATATAACGGAGACAGAATCAATGTTTGATTTAGGTTAAAAAACACAAAAATGGAGAACTCCTAAGCTTTAAAACAAGTCAAAATGGGAACAAAAGCTCTCATCTTTACAATACTCAAATACAATTAAATAATAGAGAAATCACTATCATGATAATAATATTAATTAACGAAGAAAAGGAACAGAACATAAACAGTGAAGGGAACCCACAGAATCTAATCCATTTCAAAGATCATGTACAAGAACAGAACATTGGTCCCAAACTTTTCTGACTTGGCAAAACCTAAAGGATACGTCTCATCGTGAAAGCTTTCCAGTCTCGGACAGGTTAAGCAGAGCGCACCTGAAAGAATGTTCAAAAGGAATCGAATGTTTTTACTAGGACCTTCATTGTTTAGCCTGACGTTTCAATTTCTTTCCCGTGATCCTCTGAAAGATTCCTCTTCAATCTTCTCAACCAAATCTCGTAATCCAACGGATATGGTGTCCCACATAGACTGTCTACATAGTCAGAAAACGCTTTTAAAACAGTCGAGATATCGCCTAACTTCTGTTGAATCAATCTTCTGGACCAAGAGGTTTCTCTCCATTGAAGAGCTCCTTCAACTGAATCCAAATCAGGTAAGTCTCCAGAACAGAAATAAAGCATGTAAATCAAGCTCTCTGCATCTGAGGCAGCACAAAGTTTTCCTTCCTGGAGTGCATAAGTCGAGGAGAAGTGAAGATTCATTGCGGGTCTATCTCTATCCTCAAGCACTGCGTGACCCCAACCAATTAGAACAAAGTAAGGTTGTCTTACACCAGAAGTGACATAAACTACATTTTCTGGGCGGATATCACCGTGGCGAATTCCAGCTGAAGAGGAGGCCGAAAGTGCAGATAAGCAATCATGACAACATCGAATAGCTTCTTCTTGACCCAACCGACCCTCATTTACCAAATCAGCTACTGTCTCTCCAACCGGAGTGGTCACAAGAATGGGAGTTCCACACCATGGATGATCGCATCTTCCACCTGAACTTGGTTTTTGACATTGACCTGGGTGAATGATCCGACCAGACCCATGGAGCTGTGGCAAGTATTTGCTAGAAAGTCCTCTCTGTTTCATAATACTTAATATTTTAGTTTGCCTCTGTACCTGATACCACAAGTTCATGTCTTCCCAAGCTGGCTCAAGCTGTGAAGGAGGAGAACCAACATAAAGAAACACAGACTTCCCTGCGTCATCTACTGGTGATGCAATATGATAGGGAAGTGTACCATTAGTCAAGACTTCCTTAATCTCATAGCCTTTCTGATAATTTGAATCCTCTAGCCACAGAACCGATCCAACTTCCAGTTTCATTGAAGGTTCACTCTCAATTTTGCTTAATTCTTCTTGAACTTCAACAATTTCAGGAGACGCGGTTCTATGCTCAAACCTAAACATACCGTTTTCATTGAGACTACTATCCCCCAACTGCCTCTCCTGCCGTCTTGAGTGAAGGCGAGAACTATGGTCAGCGGCTAAGTCTTCAATGGAGTGCTTGGGTGGCCCAAAATACTGCATTATACTGTGGTAAGTGGCAAAGACTACTTGCAAAGTACCAATGTCTCCCCAGTTAGCATTTCCCAGCTTGTTCCAAATCTTGTCAACTGGTGATACTGCAATCTTGGAATGCTTTTTCACCCAATCCGCCGCGCAGTCATAAACATTGTTCGTGTCAAATTCCATTTTATTTACATCCCCTTCAACTTTTACAACACCTCCATATTGTGTATCAACGAGAAGAATGAAGACGCAGTTTGAGCTCTGAGAAAAATCTAAACGGCTCACACTTCTTGAGATGAGTATACGGACAGCATAGAAAAGAGCCTCGCCTAAGACTGGTAAGGAAGGTGGATGATCACTCTCCAGTGCAAAGCTTCCGATGTCAGGCCGTAGAAGAGCAAGTTCAAGAATATGATCCCATTTGCCATGTGGATGCCTAGGATTTTTCAGTAAAATACCTGTTGCAGAAAGACCTTCAAGCTTCCCAATAGCTAAAGCTTTCTCGGCCTGATAAAACTTCAAATTTTCATTGTAGAGACATCGAACAGAAAAAGGAACTGGCTCATCCTGACTCCAAAAGGCCTCCCACAAGCTTTTGACTGTTGCGTGTAAAAAATCCTCGATTGCTAGATATGCTTTCGCCTCTACATCGTTAGATGTTGAAGCATAAACAGCATTTGGCATTCGAGTTAGCTGCTGGAAAGAAATCCCTTCCAATGCATAATCAAACTTTTGGAGCTCAACCAACTCAAAAGGAACCTCAAAGACCTGTCCGTTGGTCTCGGAGTTCTCCAATATCAAAGCAAACCAATCTTCAAGCTTTTCGGTGAAATGTTCACTGTCGGTAAATCGGCTAAGGAAATCTCGACGATTACGAGATCGACTTCCTGAAGCAACGCTTGATCGTTTTGTAGTTGTACCAGACCCAATGGATTCCAGGTCTGGTGATTTACCTGTAAGAACAAAAATGGTTTCCAAACTTGATCAATCATTGACGAAATAAGATTGTGTTGTATTGGTGTTAGCAAAGAGTACTTCAGCCTCAGATCAGACGAACGAAATTTGCAAAATAGACAATGAGAACAACAATCAAGCTCTCAAATTCAAGTTAGTAGCAGTATCACGAAGCAAAGTGAATTCATACAAATTCATGTCATTCAATAAGTTTCCCCCTAATTTCAGGTATCTCTTAAGTCTAATCACTCAGCTAGCGCCAACGAATTCAGATTTAGGGCAGGGACAATCTCGACATGATAATGCTGAACCAAAAGTAAGGATTGATAAACTAGTGTGAAATCAAGTTCTCGAGGAGCAAAAATCAAGTCAAAGCTAGAGGAAATGTCGAAAATATCTAGGGTTTTTTCAGACGGGGAAAAAAAAAATAGAAATCTAAAGGAGCTATGCACGAACCTTCCATTACAGAGAAATAGCGAATCCAGTCTTCAGCTTCTTCTTGTTCGTAAGCCTCTACTCTCTCTCTCTCTCCCTGTAGCTACCAAATTCGTCGTGGAGTTTTCTTCTGTGATTCTCTCTAAGCGTGAGTCCAACTCGCTGACCTGTGTTTTTACCTTTTTTATTAATTTTAAATTTCTAAAAATTCTTTGGGTAGTTTGTTTGGTATATAGTATTTATTTAATTTTTAATTATATTAAATTACAAGACAGGTCAAAAGTACGAAACACTTAGAAATAAAATTAGTAGGTGAAGGAGAAAGACTGCGGTCTTAGTGTTTATTCAAATGATATATTCTCCAACTTTATTATAAAAATATAGGGAATTAGTAAAGTATCATTAATAAGACATCAATATGTAACGACGGCTATTAATTGACGACAGATAGAACGTATGAATTAGGCCTCCGTATTTTGGGTTTGGTAATTCATACATATTGGATTTTCTTACAAAACACGTTTGTATCCATTATTAGAGCTGGGCAAAATATCCGTTATATCCGATCCGATTCGATATTTGCCTCGATCCGAACC
>OVBE01000444.1:0-33650 GCA_900406425.1 Iberis pinnata
TGCTGCCACACTTGTAGAGCTCTCACTAGTGCATATAGTTCTTTGTCATAAGTTGGATAGTTAATTGTAGAACCTCCTAACTTCTCATTAAAGAATGCCACGGGCTTCTTATCTTGAGTTAAAACAGCACCTATTCCTACACCAGAAGCATCACATTCAATCTCAAACGTTTTCATAAAATCAGGCAATANAGTTCTTGTTGTTCCTCCCACTTAAACCCGACATCCTTCTTTATAATCTCGTTCAAAGGGGCTGCTAAGGTGCTAAATCCCGAACAAATCTTCGGTAAAATCCAGCTAGTCCATGGAAGCTGCGGACTTCGCTGATGTTGGTTGGGCTCGGCCAATCATTGATAGCTTTTATCTTCTCATCATCTACTTTAACTCCTTCTGCACTAACAACAAAGCCTAAAAAGACAACTTCATTAGTAAAAAATGAGCACTTGGCTCGATTTGCAAATAGACATTCAGCGCTTAAAACATGTAAAACATATTTAATATGAATTAAGTGTTCTTGCAAACCCTTGTTGTAGATGAGGATATCTTCGAAGTATACCACCACATATATCTGATGAATCTCCTAAGGACGTGATTCATGAGGCGCATGAATGTGCTTGGGGCGTTTGTTAGACCGAATGGCATCACCAGCCACTCATAAATCCCTTGCTTCGTCTTGAACGTTGTATTCCATTCATCACCTTCTTTCATCCTTATTTGATGATAACCACTCTTCAAATTGATCTTTGTGAAGATTGTTGATCCACTTAGCTCATCTAGTGTTTCATCCAATCTCGGGATTGGATGCCGGTACTTCACCGTTATGTTGTTGATGGCTCTGCAATCTACACACATTCGCCAGGTTCCGTCTTTCTTTGGTACAAGCAAAACAGGGACAGCACAAGGACTAAGGCATTCTTGGATTTGTCCCTTGCTCATGAAATCTCGGAGAGATTTTTCCTCTTTCTGAGTAAGGCTCTAGAGATTGACATCGGAAGTTTCCCTATCCATGAACATGGAGTATTGTTTAAGAAATTCCACCGAAAGTTGTTGGAAGCTCGCGATGGAGTCCCGTTCAGTTGAGAGAACCATTCGAGGGTTGTCCCATGGAGGTGTTTGAAGAAAAGAAGGCAGAAACATGCGTCCTTTTCCCC
Source organism: Iberis pinnata (assembly GCA_900406425.1). Taxonomy (NCBI): domain Eukaryota; kingdom Viridiplantae; phylum Streptophyta; class Magnoliopsida; order Brassicales; family Brassicaceae; genus Iberis; species Iberis pinnata. The sequence goes on from OVBE01000444.1 coordinate 1,151, forward strand.
TTCCCTTAATCTTGACCTTGCCATCGTGATCTGAAAGGTTTGTAACTGTGCTTTTGGATCGGTGGTGCCATCGTACATCGGGATTTTGATCTTTCCAGGATCTGAAATCCGTGCGTTAGTTATACAAGCCGTGAATGGAGTTCTCCATGCCTCTTCAAGGATTTGGTAGATTTTTGGTGCTGCGCTAGTGGCATGGTGGATTTGCAATTTCACCGCTTGCATCTCGGCCATGGTTTTGGCAAGGGATTCGCGGAGATCGCGAATCTCATTGGAATCATTTTCTGTTGACTTATGAGCTTGTCGATGCTTGTTACGGATGATTCGATCCTGCTCCTCGGCTTGTTTTTCTTGCTCAACCCAGAAGATATTTTCCTCCTCCTTGGTCATGGCCTTAACTCTTTGGAGGATTCATTGAGCTCCAGATTGACTCGTTCGACTTCGATATCCTCCATTCCTCACCAAGGGGTGGGAGTTCGTTGGTGGTTTTGAGCGTAGCATTGGGAGTTGTCTTGTCGGGATTCAATTTCGGCGGCTCCTTCTGCGTATTATGCGTCCCGTCGTGTGGGGTTGTGAAATCAATTTTTCTCCCGTGAAGTTTAGTAGTTTCGCGTGGGAGGATAGCTCTGGTTCTTACGATTAAGGTTTCTACCTGTTCTGCAAGAGAGCTAGTCAGATTATCTTGTTCTTCTGACTTATTTTCAAGATTCAAGAACATCTTCTTAATCTTCTCGAACGTTGCAGTTTTTGCGTCGACATTGGCTGTAGTGACGTTTGTTGGCGGATTTTGCTCATCGTTTTCGTGCGGCTGGAAGCCATCGCGAAGTGGTTTATTATTCTGAAATTCAGTAGTCATGTATGAACTTGCGGTTTGACGTAAAAAAGTCTCTTGGACCCTCCTTCTAGCGCCAAACTGTGGGAACTGAGATTCGCACTGTTGATTTCCGTTTGTTACGGGAAATCAGAATGAACTCTAATTTTCCAAAGATCCCGAATTTCTGTGAGTCAAACATTAACAAAATCATATTACGAAGACAAATGAAAGAGTACGAAATTAACGAATACGAAATGGAAAATGAGAGATCTCTTATTATGATTCTCATGAACGTTTTACAATCAGGCAGCCGTAAGAGCAATCAGTAAATACCCTAGAACTAACAGGTGAAATTGTGAAAAACCTAATTGAATTGCAGCTCTCTAAGAACATAATAATAGTCTAAAAATCCTAAGTATTTCTGGTGTGGAGAGAGTTTAACGTGTCTTGAACCATCTCTTGATCTCTCTTATATAGGCTTCAGAATTGCTTCGTCTTCTGTTCCTTTGCGGAAATCTTCCTTTTCTTGATGGATTATTATGCGGAAATCTTAGCTTTTCGATTTCTTCCATTTCTCATCTTCTTGCAAGCCAAGCTTCGGCCGTAATCGTGCTTTAGGCCTCGTTGGGCCGTTTTACGGTTTAAGCAGTTTTCATGACTCTTGTCGATAAAAAGAACTCTCGCGCAATGATATGATCGATGCTTTTGCAGAAAGGTCATAAATGGGATAATGTCAGTATTCAAGTTAATCGCTATTGTTTCACATGTCTAGATAATACAAAACGATCTCGCGATTCCTTTGCGTGTCGCAGGAAGTCACCATACAAAAGGAACGGGTTTTACGATTTTTGTCGTAAAAATTCAGCGGAGACTTAGAATGATATGAAACAAGAGACGAAACATGAATTTTCTCATTCATCTTGCAACTGGCAAGATGAAACTCATATACGTCACTAGTTTTGAAATGAATTCTCCGATTCATCTCGCAACGGGCGAGATGAATCTTTGATACAAATTCATCTCGTCACTTGTGAGATGAATTCTCTGATTCATCTTGCAACTGGTGAGATGAATCTTAGACACGAATTCATCTCGCCAGTTGCGAGATGAATTTTCTGATTCATTTTGTATATCCAAAAATGTCTCGATTGTTTGTATTTGAGCATGGTTCGTGCTTTCTGTAGAGATATACATGATTAAAGCGTTTGTCTAGAGATGGTGTATTCATCGAGTTTTGGACATTCTTTCCGAGTAAGTGGACCATCTTACCTCGTTAAAACCTTAGTGACAGGAAAACCCGGTGGGAAAAAATCATTTTCGACTAAGGAAAAAAGAGTGCTGAGATAACCGCTTAATGATTTCGTGGTCGTTACTCGATTTCTCTGAAATGTTTCATTTGCGTTCTTTTAGAATATTATGGATTTGATCAGTTTGTTGTGCTTACCGAGATTGATGCGTATGCTGACGTTTTTGAACATTAATTTCGTCATGACTATTTTTGACCCCAACATCCATTCCAACTTCCGACGAAGGAGCGGCTAAGCTCGAGAGAACGAAACTCTGGTGAACCCCTTATGAGAGAGAAGTAACAGAACTATGGAGTAAAAGGGTGAGCGAAGTAATGGACGAGCTTGTCAGCGTTGGAATTCGCCGGAGAGCCTAGAAACACGATGCACAGAGACAAACTTGGTCACAGGAGAGTTGCTTGCCTGAAGTAGAGCTCGCCGCAAATCTCTGCATAAGAGAGAGTCGGGAGAGATCTACTCAAAAAGTGAAAGGAAATTTTTTAAAAGAATATCCTATAAATTATTAAAATATGTTTTCTAATATACCAGTATTATGTTTTCAAGTACCACCAATATTTTCTACAAATATGTATAAAATTCCAACTTTGTACTTTCTGTTATATTTCACCATAAAGTTATAAAATTCCATACGACAAAAAAAACTAAAAACATTGATATATATATATATATATATATATATATTGTCACATTAATGTATGGATCACAACAGGACAGTCCAGTAACCCAAACTTTATAAATAGGAGAAAAAATGCATTCATTATGCAAGTTGTAAGACTTGATCTCTGGTCTGATAACAAGGCAACAACAGTAACACAACCACCAGGTCACTTAATCCTCGTTAACATTGATATATTTTTATAAAGGTTTTTTTATTTTTTTATTTGGATTAGTATTTTAAGGTTCTAATTTATTCTTTAAGGCTCGAGATTTTGTTCTTAGAGCTTAGAATTTAGTTTTACTTTGACTGTACTTTTGAAAAAATGTTGCTTTTAAAAAATTAATTTTTTTACAAAACTCCATATATTTTTAACAAAAATTTAAAATGATATTTTTGAAAATGGAAAATACTTGCCCATGGTAAGTGGCAAGGGAGAAACCCCTACCGAAATATTATTAAAGAAAAGAACATTAACACAAAGCAGAGTTCAAAACAGAGCGTGCTCACCCCTAGACTCATCAAATAAAATCGATTGTAATGAGACCGGGACAATCTCAAAACCATGGAAACCCAACTCTAACGAAAACGAGAGAGAAGCTAAACCATCAACAAGTTTGTTAGCTTATCTATATACATGAGAAATATGGACTGTCCAGTCCTTAGCGAGAAATCATAGGAACAACCGTACCAGGAATGCTAACGGGTGACACTCTTCAACACCCTTCTTCAACAAACTAACCACCACTTCAGAATCTATTTCCAGTTCCACACGTGTAAAGATCCTCTCCCAAGCCATATATAACCCATAATAAACACTCCAAAATTCAGCGAGCGGGACCGTACAACTTCTGATATGGAGTGAAAACTGCAACACCATTCCCCTACGTTGTTACATATCACGCCACCCGCTGTAGCCCTACCCGTGTCTCCTCTCACACCCCCATCCGTGTTCAACTTCACCCAACCTGGTTGAGGTAATCTCCATGCCAATTTCCTCTCCTTACAAGCAAGTCTCGGTCCTCCTGTGATCTTTGCCACTTCATTCCCCAGCTTCACCTCTTTTGCTTTATCCTTTAGAAAATGTAACCTGTCCCAATATCTATTCGAAGACCCGAAAACTCCTTTCTATCGCCACTTCCATCCCCACTAAACCGCCATTCGAAAGAGGCATAGCCACGAGTATTCCTCTATGGCAGAAGCTCTCAAAGGTTTGTGTATATCCACTCTAACAACGTTTGATGAAAGAACTCAGTCTGTTTTTGAGGAGCCACCAATCGCACCCAAATACCCCTCATTGTCGGCAGTCATGGAGTACATGGAGAATCGTCTCATTAGCCTCTCTACAAATCGGGCAGATTGCGGTAGTACTCATATGCCGCCGGTATCGTTCACCATTAGTCATGAGAGCCTGGTTTCCAACTAGCCAAAGAAAAATACGAATCCGCTCTGGTATTGCAAGTATCCAACATCGAGAAAAGAACTCCATCATTCTCGGCTTGGGAGTATCATTCCTAGTTAATAACTCATAGGCTGATTTTACACTAAACTTCTCATCCTTTCTCTCTTTCCACGACAAACAATTTGTAGCTCCCGTAACCTCGTCTACCACTACTGATCACCCGTAACCTCGTCTACCACTACTGATCTTAGGCATAATATCACATCAGCTGGTAGTACTTGCATCAGTTCACTAACCTTCCATCCATAGTCGGATCTCCATAAGTCACAAGCTCTCGCTTGTAAAAGTGAGACAGGTACAAGATGAGTAATGCTATCAATTAGCAGAGTCGGGCCTATCCATCGGCCAGTCCAGAAGCGTATATCTTTTCCATCTCCTATCGAATACCGATGCCCAGGTAACAAAACATCAAATATACTCCTTACTATTCTCCGCCAAGATGGGGACCAATTAATCTTGCTAATAAGCCAAGTCAAGTCATGAATATCTGTTACATTATACTTGGTTTTGAGAATTTTCATCCACAGCCCATCATCAGTCGTTAATAGTCTCCAACAAATCTTAGCCAAGAGTTCTCTATTCATACTCATGGAACTCTTGTTTCCTAGTCCCCCATCTTTATTGGGTAAAAAAATCTTATCCCAAGCCACAAGATGTTGTTTTCTTCTTTCATCATTACTTCCCCAAATGAAGTCCTTAGCACATCGATCCAAGCGTTCAAGAATACTTGCAGGTAGTGCAATGGTTCTCATCGAATGGATCGGTATAGATGATAATACCGATTTCGTCAAAGTAATTCTACCAGCCATTGAAAGGAAATGCCCTTTCCATCCAACTAGTTTTGAAGTTATCCTTGTAACTACATCAACAAAAGTCTCCTTGTTCAATCTCTTATGTAATACAGGCATGCCAAGATATTTTCCCAAGTCTCTTGTTAGTGAGATACCACTAATGGTGCTTATCTCCCTAATATGATCTCTTGTTACATTGTTTGAGAAAAGAATTTTGGACTTTACAAGACTAACTTTTTGCCCTGACGCAAGACAAAACTCTTCAAGGACTTTGTTCACTACACGAATCTGCGTTTTTGATGCCTCCGCGAACAGTATAAGATCATCCGAAAAGCACATGTGTGAGAGCAACGGCCCCCCTCTAGACAGACATATCGGTTTCCACTCTCCTCTAGTTATTGCCGCTTCAACCAGATGACAAAGACGTACCATACAAAGCACAAACATGTAAGGAGTTAGAGGATCTCCTTGCCTTATACCCCGAGCCATAGTAAACTTCTCTGTAAGTTCAACATTATTTAGTAAACTCATCACCGGTTCTGTAACACAAGTCATGATTCATTGCACCCAGCGATCCGAGAGGCCCGCTGCTTGCAAAGTATCCTCCAAAAAATCCCAGCGAATTTGGTCATAAGCCTTCTCAAGGTTTAATTTCAATAACATCCAACCTTTTCTCCTTTTCTCGTCTCATCGAATTAACCGCCTCTTGAACTATAAGAATATTATCTGTTCTCAATTGTCCAGGTATAAAGCTCGACTGTGCAAGACCTATTAATTTTGCCATAACCGGTTTAAGCCTCATAATCATCATTTTTGTAATCAGCTTGAATAACACATTACAAAGTCTAATCGGTCGGAACTGCGTAATTGTCTCTGGCTTATTAACCTTTTCTATCAATAAAACTAAGGCATCTTTAAGCTGATTCGGTAAACCTCATGTCTCAAAATACTGTAGAAAAAATCTTGTTATAGATTCACCAACAACTTCCAACAATCTTGGTAAAATACTGGTTAAAAACCATCAGGTCCCGGCGCCTTGTACTTACCCATACTTCTCATAGCACCAACAACTTCCTCGGCTTTAAAAGGTTGATCTAAGCTTCTCCTTTCATCCACATACAGCAGCGTATACCCCTGATGTGGTAGTGTAGGTGCAACTGGTTCCACATCCTCCAACGAGTAAAATGTCTATAGCACTCAACCGCCAATCTCTTAACCTCTTTCTCATCCGACAGCCAAATACCAGCATCATCCTTTAGCATGTCTATCCGGTTTCTCTTCCTCTGAATGATGGTTGATGTGTGAAAAAATTTAGTGTTGCGGTCTCCAAAAGTTATCCATTTCTCTCTCAACTTTTGAAACCAAATCATCTCTTCTTGAGCGAGTAACCTGTCTAGAACACTAGATAGCGCCGCCTCCCTTTGGATTTGTATATCAGATGGATTCTCGGACAGAGACACTTTTGCTTGTTCCAAATCATTCAACAACTTTGCCTTCTTTTGTTGGACTTCCCCGAACACATCTCTATTCCATACACGTAGCTTTTTATGAAGAATTGATAAAGATGTCGGTGTAGGAATATCTCTTTTCCATGATGCTTGAAGCATATCTCGAAAACTCGAATGTAATAACCAAGCTGCCTCAAATCTAAACGGGTTTCTCCGTACATTCGTCACAACTGGCGGGTTAAGTTGAATGTAAAGCGGTACATGATCCGATGCTAAGTATGGGAGATGTTGGGCCAATGCGTTTTGCCATTTTAACCGGGTTTGTGCACAAAACAACACTCGATCCAAACGTTTTGCAACAAAGTTACTCTCCTCTCGTCCTCGCTTCCATCTAACCGATTTCCTTGAAAGTCCATGTCTATGAGTAACAGTTCATTAATCCAGTCGCCAAAAATCAGAGAGTCCGAAGAGAGCCTACCATTTCCCCCAACTCTTTCGTCCAATCGTATGATAGTGTTTAAATCGTCTCCAACTAGTAATGGTTCATTCACTCTCTTAATTGCTTCCTTCAATCTTCCCCACATCAATTCTCTTCTACTAGCTATGGGGGCGGCATATACAACAAAGATATGTAAAATATCTTTACCCGACTCCCACCTAGCATGTATAAACTGATCAGATGTTTCTTGTATTACCAAATCACCCAATCCATATCCCCATAATAGCCAAATACCCCCACTTTCCCCAATCACATCGACTCAAACTAATTGAGGGAAACCTAAATTCTGACAGATACTCATAGCTTTATCCCCTCCGGCATGCGTCTCAAATAACGCTAAAACATATGTATTATACTTCTTAAGCATGTATCGAATAGATCTTCTGAAATTGGGTTTATTGGCCCCCCGGAAAGTCCAAAAAGACAATTCATCAATAAAATAACAACAACAACTAAAATAACCGGGGAACACCATCATTGACCCGCCAACTCCATCTCTCAAACTCGCTATGACTATATCGTCGGATCTTCTTTTGACAAACTCCTCACAATTCCTTCTTCTACACTATGTGGATGACCTCTGCAAGATGAGGAACTAGCTACACCTTCAGCTAAAGGTAACTCAATCAGGCTGGCTTTCCCACTTACATTAGATTCACTAGCCATCTCACTCACAAAATTCCCCCTGGCCTACATAGTTCGATCTGATCCACTCTTAGCCGTTTCCCGTTCGTTATCTGTTCAAGCTCTCCCTGCAAAGGTCCATAAATCAAACCACGTGTCGGCTTACTTACTCTAGACACTTTAACTCCAGTTGGTTCCTTCTGACTTGATCTTGTAACTGGTTTACGTTGCCCTAACATGACATTACTTTTCATGACATCCTTATCAACCTCCTTTGCCGAAAAGGATATCTGTTTCACAGAGACTCCAACACCAATACGCTGATCCTCCTTAATCATCTCCACGTTCTCCTTATCCTTAGCTCCTTTATTTTGGGGGTTTTCTACCATAGCTTGCTGCACACTCAAGCTCCCACCCAAGCTACTAAAGTTGTTAGATAAAGAAACACTTTTATCGGTAATTTGGGCTGCAATATCCCCAAGCTTCTGTCTGCTAGTGCTCCCTTCACTTATTACATCAGCCTTACGATTCCCCTTCTTCACAATAGTAAAACCCTCATCACCATGTACCCCCTTCTTTACGGCACCTCTGCCGGTTTCCACTCTTTGCACTCTAGCTTGAACTTCCATCACTTTTTAGGGCAAGCGTGAACACCATGCCCAAACATACCACACACAGAACATATGTTAGTCATTCCCTCATATTCGACGTAGTACCTTTCTCCATTGATCATAACTGATCCTTTCAACGGTTTACGCAAATTCACTTCGACACAAACTCTTGCGAATCTGGCTCTTTCAAATTGGAGAGTAGTAAGATCAACTCGAACTAGCCTCCCCAAGCTCTTAGCTATCCCCAACAAGATTTCTTCGTGATAGAAATTGACCGGTAAACTAGACAGTCTCACCCACACCGGAGTCGTGACAATTTCATCACTGGACGAATTAAAGTCAGGGACCAAGCTCTCACCATCAAATAGCTTCCAAAGGCTCTCCATGGTCCACCAGAAAGTGTAGCCTTATATTCTTCCTCCTTTTCGAACCTGACCATGAAGAAGTTCCTCGGAAGATCCACAACATACATATTCCCCTTCGGTTTCCACATCTCCTTAAGTTTTCTGAATAACACATGTAAATATATAGCTCGCTCTAGCACTTTAACCACCATACCGTTTTCCATAGGTTGTTCATCACGTTAAGCACTTCCTCTCCAATCGTAAAACATGGTTCACCATCCTCGCCATTAGGAAACTCCATTTTCATCTTAGCTCTGAGAAACGCTACATCCAAAACGCTCTTTGAGTCCATCATGCCACCCCCGTACGAGACATCCGCTCTTTTCACCCAGGACATACCCTCCGGCGGTTTACCTGGCAGCTGGCCTTCCATCCCCACGTCCACCTGCATCTCATCCCCATTAACCCTACCCTCCTTACGTGCAGTCGTCGTATCTCCCATAAACCCTAATTTCCTCAGCTCCAATTCTCGTTGTGTCCTAGAGTTTTGACTATAACGATAGGTTTAATTTCCCTATGAGGAAATTTCAATATTTTATTTGTTGTAGTAATGACATATAAAGAAATGCTGACTTCATTAGCCCCTTCAACTTTGTCTATCCAATTTTTTTCTCTCCTGAATTTAGATTGCTCCTTACTCGCCTCCCTCAACTTTGTTCATCCAATCTTTTTCCCATGAACTTTGGAGCTCCTAAATTTCCCACCTGAACTTGATTTTTTTCTTACACAACTTCATCAACTATTCGTTTTCATCATTTTACCCTCCAAAGCTATTTAGAACACTAATTGGTGATTTAAATAATAAAAAGTAAAAAAAAAAAAAAATCGAGTTTTGGTTGAAAATTTCGAAATATGAAATCTTACATTAAATTACTCTTAATATTACTTTTAAGCTATTATAACAAAATATTTTAAAATAAATAAAATAATAAATTAAATATTATGTTTTTAATTTTAAAAATAATTTATTTTAATTTTAAATTTTATCATATTGTAAAATATTACATTTATTATTGTATTTAAAATATTTTAAAATCAATTAAAATAATAAATCAAATATTTTGTTTTTAATATTAAAAATATTTTAAATTTAATTTATTATTCCAAAATATCATAAAATATTTGAAAATAAATTAAAATAACAAAATTAAATATTATGTTTTTAGTTTTAAAATATTTTGATTTAATTTTTTATTTTAAAATATAATAATATTTTAAATATTAAATTTATTATAATTGATTTTAAAATATTTTAAAATATTAAATTAAACTAAAAATTTATAAAATTAAAAAATAATATTTAATTTTGTTATTTTAATTGATTTTAATATTATCAAATTGTATTATAATAAATTTAGTTTAAATATTTTTTAATTTAAAAACAGAATAATTGATTTATTATTTTATTTTATTTTAAAATATTTTAACTAAAATAATAAATTAAATATTTTAAAATATTATAATATTTTAAAATAATAAAGTAAAATAATTTTTTAAATTAAAAAACATAATATTTAATTTATTATTTTATTTTATTTTAAAATATCTTTGGTTGTATTAATTTAAAGTAATATTAAAATATTTTAACGTAAGGTTTATTCGGTTAAACTAAAACATGATTAGTTATTGCTCTTTATAATTTAATTCGTAAATTAGTGTTCTAAATCGGTTTGGGGGAGGAGGATAAAATGATGAGACAATAGTTGAGAGGGTCGTGTGAGGAGCAATCAAAGTTCATGTCAAAAATTAAGGATCTCCAAGTTCAGATGAAAAAGATTGGATAGACAAAGTTAAGAGGACTAATGAAATCAATTCTAAAAAAAGAGTTTTTTTTTTTTTTGTTTGAAGTACCATAATTAGTGGGATATACCATAAATTTCAAACCTTGTAACCAATACCACAAATACATGGTAATGAGATGGTGACAAAAACCAAGTATACCCTCTTTTTATGAAGCTTCATGCGGCGAGTACTGTGCAACATTAATGAGTCTTTAATGCTAACTAAGTGTGATAATATAGTACTCCCTCCGTTTCAATATGTAAATAGTTTTGCTTAAAATCGTGGGTATTAAGAAATTTTAACTTTTCTTAAAGGAGTAATAAAAAGTTAGAGAATTATTATTTTTTGGTGGGGAAACACGAAAAGTTATAGAGAGATTATTGCATATTATTTTCCCTTTAAATTTTTAGTAGAATATTATTTATTTAAATTATTTTATTGCTTTGGGATTTGAGAACACCTTATATTATGAAACAAACAATTTTGGCTAAAACTACTTATATATTGAAACAGAGGGAGTATGTACCAATTGTTAATAACCAAATCCATTTAATCACAATTTTCGTGATTTAATTAAGCCACTTTAATGGTAGGTTGGTGATTGTCAAGATTTCAATAGGTAAGGTCATAAATATAAATATTCTGTGTTTTTTAATGTCTATAATAAATATTTAGCTTATACCTCATTTAGTAGACACTTTGATCCAGTAGACAGAATGTTGATGATCTGGAAATGTTTTTTGTGTAGGTGATGTTATTGGATGATACGGTCGTGATAATTGTTGGTAAATGAAAATGCTTAGATTATGGATGTTGACATTTTTGTGTAGAAAAGAATATGTTTGCGAAATGTGTTAGTCTGATAGACAAAGTTGTGAAATCGTTTAGTGGCGGGATAAAGAGGGACCAAATTTGTTAAAGCAACAAGGAGATAGGCTCTTCAGTTGTGTTCATCCAAGTGAAGATGCCTCATATGGTTGTGGATAACGATGATAGCTTATAGAGATTCAAGACGGCAAAAAATGTGTGTGGTGGAAAAAACATGTATATGTCCATCAAATCAGATGATGCAATGGACAATTGTGTACCTTTATGTATGTGATAGTAAGATTTTTACGTGTTAATCCCTATATGTTATCATTGTCATTGTAGTAAATAGGTTGTAAATCCAAATGAGTGATGCTATTAGCCACTATAGATGCAATCAGAACCACTGATTCAAGCCAAGTAAGAAAAAAGGGGTTACTAACAATTCCTAAACGATAAGAACAAACTGAAAATAAAACAGAGCATCAGAACTAGCATGCATAAGTAAACACTAAAAGGTAAATAACAAGTAAAATAAAAGCAGGAAATGAGATGGTACTAAAATGCAATCAGGAAAAGCAGTTCCTAAGGATGGGGGTAGTTGACTGGTGATCCTCCTTGAACTACCTAGACGCCTAACATACCTCAAACAATGAGCTAATCCCTAGACAGCAGATTCATAAAAAACCAGATTCAATCCCTTGACAAATGATCTCAAACTAAGCAATATTCATATCTAACTCTCGTTAATGGAACACTACCTAGCAGACATGAAGAAACAATATGCTAAAGTCAATAAACACCCTAGCATACAATCCATTGGGCTAGGTATGTAAGTCTCTGAAATCACATTGTTCAAACATTTCATCAGACACATTTTGGGTGCGGAAATGTCTAATATCATATTTCAATTGATCATAGAGAAATAAGCATAAAGCGCAGTGAAACAGAAGGGATCTATGGACAATCAAACTTAAGCATCTAGAAGAACCAAGGGTTCAACACCAGGCTCCCCCATCCTCAAAAACCTGAGTTACTACTCACTACCCATGACAACTATGAAATTAGGAAACTCATAAAACAAAGCTACTAAACAAAACATTAGGATCAAAAGTCAACTCTAAAAAATAGTAAGAACAACAAATCCGAAAATCAAAAAATGATGATCAAAAGCTGGAAAATCAAAAATCAAGAGGTGATGATCAAGAACAGTAAGAACATAAACCCAGAAAAAGAATGATCAAATGAAAGGAAAACAAAACCCTGAAGAAGAAGATCAAGACGAAAACTATATTAAAAGCATAAAATAGAAGATCAATATACACCATATAATCTTAAACCTCAAACTAAGCATCCATAAGCAGAAATCATAAACAAAACATAAAGAACATAAGGATATTAGGTTTGATCATTAAGAACATTTAAACGGAAAAACAGAGATAAAAACCTAAAAAGGAACCTAATACAAAGGTAAAAATGGCATAAAGTAAAACCCTAAACCACTAGAAGATAAACGATTAAAAACTGCATGTGGTCCAAGTTGGTCTTTAAAGAATGGTCTGACCCGAACTGGGGTCGAGTCGAAGAGGGTGTGACTCGGGTTAAAGTTGATCGAGGCTGAAAAACGGTGGTCGAGGCGGAAGGCTTGGTGATCGAGCTGAGTTGAAGTGTGCTGGCCAGCTCGAGGCTAGTCGAGGTGGGTGGCGTTGCTTGAGGCAGGTCTGGTTGAGGCGGCTGGCTTGGCATGGTCAAGGGTGCTCCTCGAGGCTGCTTGGCTGAAGGCGAGGTTGGCTCGGTCTCGGCAGAAAAGAAGGTGAGCTCGAGGTGGTTGCTCGAGGCGGCATGGGTTGGAGGTCGAGGCAAGAAGCAGTAACTTGGCTCGGGTGAGAAGCGACAGGTCGAGGCAAGAAAGAATTCTTGGTCGAGGCAACTGCTCGAGGCCATAGGAAGCTTGATCGATGCGCGCTTGTTTTGGTCGAGCCGAGACTTGAAGATTCGGCGAGTTCTGTTTGATGCGGGTCGGCTTGTGGTTGAGGCCAGCTTGGTCGAGGCCGAGGTCGGCTCTTCCTTCTCCTTCTCCAAAATTTCAGTGATGTTCCAAAAACTCCCTAAAAACCGAAACATCTCCAAAATGCACATGTATGCGAATGCTGAACTTCCTAAAAATGCAAATTTACTAAGAAAGTCCTATGAATGCAACATGTTGACACCTAAATGACCCTAAAATGATGGTAAATGACTTCTCAAAACCGCTACAATGTAGACATCAACTCCCTCAAACTAAATCATTGCTTGCCCTCAAGAAAGTAATTCAGAAGCCTGGAAGAGAAGTTTAAAAATGGGAATTCATAACCAAAATATGCTGTTAAATTAGAGAATATCAATGTCCAGGTAACTAGTTCTAGAATGCAATCCTATATCATCCTACTTAAAAACTTTAGCCCTACTCATCAAAGTTCAATTCAGATCAGTCACAACCTACACAATGCCTTCAAATCCATTTATCTCTTTAACATTCATTAAAAAACCATGGATTAAGTTATGCACATTCATTGAAGTCATTTGGCCATGGGACTGGCTAAGGGATAAAATTGACCCCTTCTTGCTTTGGTTAATATATTCAGAACTGGGAGCTCTCTGAAGGGGAATGAGCCTTAGCAGAATGCTAAAAGTAAGAACACTTAGATGCATACAAGAATATAATCTCATCTATCCAAAATCACTGAAGCTAAAAATTTTCCCAATTCTAAACTCAGCAGGAGACCCTAATTCTATCCTTTTAAAGCCTAAAATGATCTTAATGGTTAACATTTTTCCCTTTTTCATCTTTCCCTCAACAATTCTTAGGAGAGGATTATTTCCTTATCAATTTCTAGCGGATTGGGGATTTCCTGATTTTAGCACCTATGATTTCCAATCTTTTTTTGTTTTTCACTAACTTCTTGGGTCTTTGCCCATTTTTCTTATCATTTCCTTTTTCTGTTTCTCCACAAACCATATTTTTCATATCATTTCCCCTAAATCCTTTACTAGACTATTCTGTTTTCTTTTCCTTTTCGTTCCTTCCGTAAGAAACTACAACCATTTCCCTTTCTTTTACCAGATTCCCATATTGCTTTCCCTTTTTCAGCCCAACCCCAATACCAAGAATTGAATCCCATCTAGTCCTATTTAGACCAAAAAGTGTGAACTAAAACTACATGAAATTTCATTCATGTCAGTTCGAACCCAACACTTTTTACAAATTTCATTCCATAAAAAGTCCTAACACTCATTTGATAAATGGTTTGAAAGAAGGTAAGGTTCCAGGGTGGGAAGTCTATTTGGATTAACAAGAGTGGTAAAAACGGTAGAAGATAATTCAAATATGTATATACTACCCATGAGTTCAAATTAAGTGCATAAACATGATAATTAAAAGTCAATTTTAGATTCTAATAAGCAGAGATAAACTTCATATCACAACATGCTTCAGAAAAGAAAGGACCATGCAATTTCACATTCCAAGTATGGTGCAGTCTTACTTCAGAATAAATCAGAATGCATTAGATAACTAATAACCAGGGCACTGACACTATCTAATGAAGCAGCACATTTAAAAGTTTGTAATCATCCTAGTCCCTTCTGCAAATTCAGACAACCTAACAAGCCTAAATACAATCCTAGCATGCTAATGCAACTACATGACACTCTGTTTTTAAATCAATTTTCAAAAAAAAAATGAATTTTCAATTTTTTTGGTTTTTGTATACCTTAGATGAAAAATTGAAATTAGAAAACAAGTAAACATGGTCAGATACCTCCTAAACTTTCCCCCAAACTTAAATTACACAGTCCCTTGTGTAATAAAAATTCGAAGGAGAAGTTAGGTACAAAACGCAACAACAAATAGAAAATAGGCTATGGTATATACAGTGAAAAGGGGTTGGAGTGGTACTGTATTCAGGTTGAGTGGAAGAAAGTGGCTGAAGTGGAGATCGAGTTAATGTGTCCCCCTTTTCCTTGGCTCGATGTGGAAAGTCTTGGGCTCGATCAGAAACTTCTCGGGCTCGACGTGAAAGTGTTAGGGCTCGCCTATAACTTCCTCAAGTTGACTATGTTTTCTTCTTTTCCCTAGGGATGGACAAAAAACCGAAATTCGAACCTGAACCGAATCCGAACCGAAAGTATAAAATACCCGAATGGATATTGTTTTTTAAAAGTTTGGATACCTGAACCCGAACGAGTATTATCCAAAACCCGAAAAACTCGGATGGGTCCTGAACTTATGACTATTTGATAAAATATGTAGTTATATATAAGCTTGTTATCACATATATATATATATATATATATATATATATATTCATCGAGAAATTGTTTTATATATTAAGTTGTCTTATTTACTAAAGCAATGAGTTTTTTGAAATCCTATATCTTTATTTATACACTAAATCTTATAATTAAGTTAAATCTGAATAAGAAAATGTATTGTATAATCTTGTATAATAATTTAAATGTTAATGAATAAATAAATTCAAATGAAAAAAGAAATAATTGTATTTAAACTAAAAATTAAACCGGTTTAACATTAATTAAAATTTTAATTCGATTAAATTACAACAAATTTATATTGGTTTGGTATGATTTTTTCTTACAAAAAGTTTGGATACCCGAACCAGACCCAAAACTATAAAATATCCGAACGGGTTATGAACCTCCAATCCAAAAAATCCGAAAAAATCGACCCGAATCCAAACGGGTATTCGAATGCCCACCCCTACTTTTCCCCATACCAAGTGTCCACAGCATGATCAATTGTACCTAAAACACCCAAAACAAAACAGAAACTTAAATCCGGTAAAAGAAAAATTAGACACGAATTAAAAATTTTCTATGTACAAAGATAGACATGAGATTTCCTCCCAAGTGAGCTTGTTTAAAGTCACTAAGTTTGACTTCCTGATTAAATTCTAGTAACTCTGAGACAGTTCTCCTTGGAGAACTAAGGTTCCTTTACTAGGCTTTCTTCCCAGACTTTTCCTACCATCATTGTTCGGGTTGACTTGGTTGTTTTCTTTTAACTCTTTATCAGGTTCTACATCAAGTATGATTTCTCTATCAGGCAGAATCTCTTTGAATATGAAGTTCCTTGAGCATTTTGGGTTTAAATGTTTTGGGGAACGCTTGAGCTCTAGTTTGGGCAGAAATACTTGGTCACCACTCTTGAGGTCCATTGTTGGGGTTTGAGGCTCAAAACTGTTTTCAAAATAGGTCGTGCCCAAAGTGAATTTCTAAGATGGAATGTGCTCAAACTGGTGCTTGAGATTAGAATCTGCTTCGCTTGAAATGGGCGATTTGCTCTCATTAGTTGATATCCCATGTTTTCTTGTTTCCTCTAACCTTGCATAAACTCTTCCATCTAACTCTTTGACAACCCCAAATGCTTCCTCATGCTCTGAACCCTTATTTGAGTCCTTCATAAGCTCAAAATCCAATAAGTCACTACTTGAGGACCCATTTTCATGATTATCCTCATCCATCTCATTGATAGAGAATAACTGACCTTGGATTGTGGGTTTCATTGTTTTATCCTTGATGTTGAAAATCATCTTCGCACAATTCCCTATGTTTAACCTAATGTTTCCCTTCTTGACATTGATTACAGCTCCAACCGTAGCTAAGAATGGCCTTCCTAAGATCAATGGATCTTTTGGCTCTTTGTCCATATCCAAAATCAAAAAGTTTGTGGGTATCTCTAAACTCCCAATCTTGATGGGAAAGTTCTCCAAAAGTCCATGAGGGTTCCTGATGGATCTGTTAGCCAAAATTATAGATATGTTGGAAGATTTATACTCATTGAACCCCATCTTCTTGGAAATAGAGAGGGACATCAAGTTGATGGATGCTCCTAAATCACGTAGGCATTTGTTGAAGGTCAATGGACCTAATTAGCATGGTAGAGTTAATGATCCATGTTCTTCTTGCTTCTCTACTATTATCGTATAGCATTATTCATTTGGTACCATCATTCCTTGAGCTGCACCCCTCTTCGTGGATTTCTCAAAGATTTCCGGGTACTTTGCTATTATCTCTTTCTTGAACCGTGATGGGAATAGCAACTTTGGAATATGAGGTGGTGGAATAAAAGGTGTTTCCTTCACTTTTGAAACATATCGCTTTTCACCAAGAATAGACTTAACTCTAGCAGTTGACTGTAATTTCGTCCATGGCAAAGAATCATTTTTTCCAAAATCTGCAGTTTCAGCTCCATTTAAACTCAAATCCCCCTAACTTGAACGACAATGTCCTCAGGGATGTGAGTAGGACAAGTGCGAGAATAAAGGTAATGGGTACTTCTCAAGAAGATGGCATTGACATGTGCATACTCCTTTGGGTTCTGAATTAATTTTCCCAGAAGGTGACGATTTATGGTTGGAGTAGAGACGGAAGTGGAAGTAGACTTTCCTTCCAAAGCAGTAACATGTGAGTTCAAAACTTTGATCTTTGCATAGATGGCGTTGATTGAGGAGTATATCTTGTGGTGGAGGTCACCAAACTTCTTAGATGTTTCCATTTCACTAGTTGCTTGACCTTGAAGAATTTATTGTAGCATTGTCTCAATGTCGGAAGGTGGAGCTTGAGGTTGGTTAGAAGTAAAACCAGGAGGTGCTTCTCCTTGTTGATGTTGCTGGAACCCATTCTGAACTTGTTGCTTAGGTGCAAAACCTTGGTTCTGTTGTTGACCATAGTTGATGAAGGGTTTAGCTTGTTGTTGCTGTTGAGGTGGATAGACTTGATCTTGAGGGTTTGCTATATTGTTGTTGTGGTAGGATAGGTTGGGGTCTTTCTTGTAGTTAACGAACCCTTTGTTGTATCCACTTTGGCTCTAAATGTATCTAATCTCTTCTTTTTGAGCAATCATCCCACCTTGGTTATGAACTTGCTTTTCTTCACTTATGAAGTGAACTTAATGCTATTGTGCAAGGAGTATCTTATCCAACTTTTCATTCAAAGCTTTGGGGTCCCTTCTTGTTTTGTCATCAGAATCATTGCTACCCTATTGAGTTATATCATAGTCTTCATTGTAGTTCCCATTAGATTATGCTAAGTTCTCCACTAGCTCCCAACCGTCATCAACAACTTGGTTCAGGAAACTCCCATTGCTTGCTGTATCAAGTAACATTATGATGTTGGGGATAGCTCCTATATAGAGAGTACTAAGGAAGGATTCCTTGCTGAATTGAATCCATGGTGTGGGAATTGCAACGTGTACCCTTTGAACCTCTCCCAAGCGTCATAGAATGTCTCAACATTCTTTTGTACAAAACCAGAGATGTCATTGCAAAGTCTAGCCGTTCTTGAGTTTGAGAAGAACTTGTCAGGAAATGCCTTCTTACAGTCATTCCAGGAGGTGATATAATTATGGGGAAGTGCTTTTCCCATTGGCGAGCTTTGTCACCTAAATAGAAGGGAAAGAGATGCAACTTGAATGCGTCTTCACTCACACCATTAATATTTGTAAGACTGCATAATTTTTCAAACTCGTCAAGATGATCCATGGGGTCCTCTATTGGCAGCCCGTGAAATTTGTTTCCCTGAACCATGCCAATCAAGCTGTGCTTGATTTCGAAGTTGTTGTTGTTCACGGCTGGTGGGAAAATCCCATGGCGTTGAGTGTGAGTATTACGTGCATCGCCAGCACTGATGATGCGCTGATTGTTCTGTTTATTGTTTTTGATATTCTCCATTTGCAAATCCAACATTTGTAGATGAGCGAGTCGTTCATGTTCTCGTCTTTCCTAAGAGTGTTCCCGTTCAAGAGCACGAATGTCGTCAGCGAAGGGTAGTAAGTTGGTTGGTCCTCTGCTTCTCAAGTTCATACACCTGAAATGCACAAACAGTTAGGAAGCACGAATAAGTAAAGTAAGAGAAAGTGAACTTGATCTCAACAGATCTAAAATCCAGAATATAACAACTAAACACCCAATTGGCAACAACGCCAAATTGATAGTAAGATTTTTACGTGTCAATCCTTATATACTATCATTGTCATTGTAGTAAATAGGTTGTCAATTCAAATAGGTGATGCTATTAGCCACTCTAGATTCGATTAGAACCATTGATTCAAGCCAAGTAAGACAAAAGGGGTTACTAACAATTCCTAAACGAAAAGAACAAACTGAAAATAAAACAGAGCATCAGAACTAGCATGCATAAGTAAACACTAAAGGGTAAACATCAAGAAAAATAAAAGAAATAAAGGATATGTACTAAAATGAAATCAAGCAAAGTAGTTCCTAAGGATGGGGGTAGTTGACTGGTGATCCTCCTTGAACTACCTAGACGCCTAACATACCTCAAACAATGAGCTAATCCCTAGACAGCAGATTCATAAACAACCAAATTCAATCTCTTGACAAATGATCTCAAATGAAGCAATATCCATACCTAACTCCCGTTAACGAAACACTACCTAGCAAGCATGAAGAACCAATATGCTAAAGTCAATAAACACTCTAAACATCCAATCCCTTGGGCTAGGTATGTAAATCTCTAAAATCACATTGTTCAAACATTTCATCAAACACATTTTGGGTGCGGGAATGTCTAATATCAGATTTCAATTGATCTGAGAGAAATAAGCATAAAGAACAATGAAACAGAAGGGATCTATGGACAATCAAACTTAAGCATCTAGAAGAACCAAGCGTTCAACATCAGTCTCTCCCATCCTCATAAACCTGAGTTACTACTCACTACCCATGGCAACTATGAAATCAGGAAACTCATAAAACAAAGCTACTAAACAAAACACTAGGATCAAAAATCAACTCTAAAAACAGTAAGAACAAGAAATCCGAAAATCAGAAAATGATGATCAAAAGCTGGAAAATCAGAAATCATGAGGTGATGATCAATAACAGTAAGAACATATACCCAGAAAAATAATGATCAAATGAAACAGAAACAAAACCCTAAAGATGAAGATCAAGACAAAAACAAGATTAAAAGCATAAAATAGAAGATCAATATGCACCAGATAATCTTTAACCTCAAACTAAGCATCAATAAGAAGAAATCATAAGCAAAACATGAAGAACAGAGAAACAGGAAAAGGAAAAACATTCAAAAGTAAAAACAAAGAGAAAAACCTAAAAATGGAACCTAAGACAAAGCTAAAAATGGTATAAAGTAAAAGTTGCCCCAAATGGTGGCGGTTTTAGTGCATATATAGTGCACAGCTGGAGTTCCACAATAAAAAGAAAGTGACACCGTATTTGATGAGGTGTGTGTTTCATATGAGAACGAGGAGTTCCTAGACACAATGAACAAACTTGAAAGTGTATACAGCAGGAGCGGACAAAAAGGCAACCAAGGTGGACATAAACGCAGCCGGGTAGAATCGGAGATGATCTATTGGGGAATGCTATTCGGTTGAAAATACTAGTTTGAATGGATTAGATGTTGAGCTAAGTGGACATAAAAGATATCGACCTGGAAAAGAACATGTGAGTCACAGTGAAGGGACTCATTATGCAAACTCTAGTAAGAACGAGGGTGGAAAATATTGGTATGAAAGTTGTGGAGAGTACGAATTCGACGTGATTAGGGAGCTAATATACACAAAGTACCCAACACAATGGGAAATGTATGAGAGATTTCATGATGATGTGGTGGGGCAGAAGTCAAGCAAAGGTAGTGGATATGTTAATATAACAACTGATGGACATAGCGATGATGGAGGGAGGGAATGGTGGACGAATTGAACTGTGAGAGAATAATAATTCATGTGGACATATTTGTGTGGGTGATGTAACAACCGATGAACCTGATGATGGAGAAAATGGTGGACGAGTTGAAATGAAAGAACATGATGGACAAGTCGATGGAAGAGTGGACATCATTGAAGATCAGTCATGTTACAATTTCAATAGACAAATAATAGTATGATAATGGACATGAATCATCTGATGGTGGACATTCAACATGTGATAGTAGAAATGCATCATCTGAGGATAGACATGAAACATGCGATGGTGGACAACTATACTGAGTTGGATTCAGATTTGTGTGGTTGAACAAATTTATGGGTTTTGTGTTAGATTTTATGCAGTTAATATTTTTTTGATATTGAGTTTCGAGAGAGAAGATAAAAATGATAAACAATTATCTTTCTAAATAAAGTGAATTTTTTTACGTAATGGAAGACAAAAAATGCAATTTTTTTTCATTTTCTAATAAAATAATGAAGCTAAAAGAAACGTGTCAACTGTTTTGAAAAGGTTTTCATTTCTTAATAAAAAATGACGTTAAAAGAAAAGTGTCAACCGTTTATCAGAAGGACAAATGCGTACTTTCGTCAACCTAATTATCGTATGCTTTAAAAAGTTACTTCAATATGGTATTTCAC
This sequence comes from Iberis pinnata, assembly GCA_900406425.1. Classification (NCBI taxonomy): domain Eukaryota; kingdom Viridiplantae; phylum Streptophyta; class Magnoliopsida; order Brassicales; family Brassicaceae; genus Iberis; species Iberis pinnata. The sequence goes on from OVBE01000444.1 coordinate 22,745, forward strand.
ATAGCTTTTTTGTTTTTTTAATAGTACTCGCTCTAATTTTTTCTAAAAATAAATAACCGGACCAAACTTTCAATAGAAAATTATGTGATTTACCATAAATAATTCTCATATTTTTTAAAAATATCATATTTACCACTTTTTTAAAGAATGACCATATTAGAGATTGTAGAAAAAACATATTTGTCCTCAAAAACACACGATTCTTGGATTAAAGATTTTTGAATTTTTTGTTTAAAAAATGTTGGTGCCTACATAATTCACCATCTTCTTCACCAGTCTTAATTTTAAACTATTTTCTCGATTAAGCTTCCATTTTTTCATTTTCATCTTTCTTCGGCTTTTAAATTTTTCTCTCGATCGATAATTTAGTTGTAGAATTACTGAAGATGTCCACTGCAAATACCTCTAAAAAATTTCCTTGAACAAAAGTTAGAGATACACATACATCGGCAAGCATGTCTTCATGAAGGTGCACAAGGTGAAGCTGGTGGTGTAACTGGTCCACCAAATAATAGAGAAATGATGTTCACTAGTAACGAGCCTTTGATAGTCAATGGACAACAAACTATGAATTTTAGTGGACATGAAGACATGCTTGGACCGATAGAGGAACTTGGTGGACAAGACGAGTTAAGTGTGGAGTTATGTTGTATGACTAATGTTGAAGGTGGAAAAAATGAAGTCGGTAGTATATATGGTCTACCGAGTAATAAAAAATTGGTGTCTGGTGGTAACGAATCTTTGATGGTGAGTGGACAAGAAACTATGAATTTTAGTGGGACTTTGATAGTCAGTGGACATCAACACATAAACAATGTTTAATAAAATACTATTAATCATTGGTTTATCATTTAATACCATAAAAATGCAATTATATGCCAATCACATCAACATTGATGAGTGCAGCACCCATGCTTTTGGCGGGCGTTACACACGATTTCACATAAGAGTGACAAAACACAAATTCCACAATACAATATGTATGTGGTATGTTGGAAAAGAAATCTCATATATAACATTTTAGAAAGTTTTTCTCTAGAGTATAGCACTTACTAAAATATTCCCTTAATATATTCATCATCATACCAAAAAGTTTATATCTCTCGTTTTGACTCTGAGCAACATTCACCATCACATTGAAGGTTTGGTGATTCTACCCAGAGATGCTTCCATATTTATAACAACTGCTAGTAGATGTAACAATTTTCGTGAGAAGAAATTGTTGAGATATGAATCAAAATGCTCGCTTTTGTAACTCACTTTTCTCTGTAACTTCTTTTTGTTTCTAATAACATTCAGATTTAAAGATTTAATGGTAATGGCTTAAAAGAAAATCGAAAACGTAAACTTTACGCAGAGAGATTTAACGTGTTCCGATTCCTTAACTTGGACTCTACTCACGTCAGAACTTATCCCCAGAATCCACTAAAATCACTTGGTATATTACAATCAACATACAAACTATTAGGAAATGAAGTAAATGAGTTCTGAAACTCTATAGCTACCTCCCCACAGCCAACCAAACCTCCTTCCTGCAACCTTTCTTAAACTGTTGAAACAGAGTGTTGCAGACTTTTTTGGTTGACACAAACAAATAAAGAAAGCCACGCGCATGCCACATGATCTCTTTTAAACTAATGTGGGCCTAATATGAATCTTATTGGGCTTCGACTTAAGCCTTCTTGATTCTACCTTAATGCATAACCTTCTTGTGTATATTAGAGTCTTTGGAAAATTTAGCCTTTATCTTGAGCAAAGCTTGAATACTTTCTTCTACTCAAAGAAAAACTCCCACAAAACGCCATCTTGGGTTTGAGTCTCTGTTGATTCTAGTTCTTGGATTCCTCCTGGATCCTACTGACCTCGTCAGTCTTTAGAAATGTTGAGCAGCTCTGAAGCTTCTTGGAACTTGTCCATTGGAAGTGTCTTGGTGAGTATATCAGCCGGATTGTACAATGTTGATATCTTGGTGATCTTCACAATGCCTTCTACAATGATATCTCTGATGAAATGGTAGTTCACAGCCATATGCTTGGTATTCTCATGATGAATTATGTTCTTGGAAAAAGTAATAACACTTTGAAAGTCACAAAACAACTCAACATTTTCTTGATGATACCGTGTCTCACCCATCAAACCTCTAAGCCACACAAATTCTTTAAATGCTTATGTCATGGCTATATACTCAGCCTTTGTAGTGGATAATTAAACCACTCTATGAAGAGTAGATCTCTAGCTTATAGTACCACCTCCAATTGTAAACACAAAACCTGAAATGGATCTTCTCTTATCAAGATCTGATGCAAAATCAGAATCACAGTATCCTTTGAGAATAAACTCATTATGCCTCTTGAACTCAAGGTTAGTATACAATGATCCTTTTATGTATCTTAGCACCCATTTTACAGCTTGCCAATGATCTTTGATAGGCTTGCTCATATATTTTCTAACTACACCAACAAGAAAAGCCAAATTTTCCCATGTTCCAATCATTAAATACATTATGCTCCCAACTGCATTAGAGTACATAATTGTCTTCATGAATTTAACTTATTTTTGAACTTCTTCATATATGGCAACCTTTAACTTGAATTGTACACCTAATGGTGTCTGCACTTATTTACACTGGTCTATATTGAACATATCTAACACCTTAATCAAATAGCCACTTTGTGAAAGAGTTATAATTCTTTTTTCTATGTCTCTGCATATTTCCATTCACAAGATCTTCCTTGCAGCTCCTAGGTCTTTCATTTCAAACTCTGAGCTAAGAAGTATCTTTAGGTTCTTAATTTGATCCATGTCTTTAAATGCAATAATCATATCATCTACGTATAAGAGCGAAAATACATATTGATTAGCATCATATACTTTGAAATATACCCAATTATCATACATACTCCTTGTGAATCCTGATTTTACAATGAAAGAGTGGAATCTTTGATTCCATTGTCTGGGAGATTGTTTTAGGACATACAGTGACCTCTTGAGTAAGCACATTGTTACACTGCAGGAACAGATCTTTATGATATAGATAAGGTCGATTTCCACAGAGACCAAATTGTGCGACTCTCAGTCAAACGTTCGAATCTAGCTAAGACAGTAATAATAGAGATTGTTTGATTTAAAGCGATTGTAAAAAGACAGTAATTTAAACAGTTGTAAGCAAATAAAGAAAGATGCTAGGCGTTAGGGAATTCAACATGTTATCATGTTTGAAGCTAGGTTGACATGGAAGATTTATTCATGAAAATAGTTCTCAACTCAAAAGATAATAATAGACTAATCTCATCCCAAAGTATTAGATCCCTATAATCGAATTACCAAATACAAACTCCCGCCGTATTTAAACAATTCAATCATGCAATGATTTCAGATTTGATATGTTCATAAGCATCAAAGGCAATACTCCCGCAAGCAGAGACACTTACTCATCTAGACTAGGTCATGTTTCTAAAACAAATATCTTTGTATTTATTAACCTAATATCATGAACTAGGTGATCAGGCTAATTCAAGATATGATAACATATCTAGACTAAGCACCGAACAATTCAAATTCACAATGTCAAACCTTAACTATCTAACCTGGTTTCCTTGGGATAAATCCTACAACCTAACAAAGTGATTACTCAGACATGACCAAACAATCAACAATCATCATTAAATAAGAACACATAAAATAAATCAGTTATATTAAAGGTAAAAGACAGAGTTCAGAAATCTTCTTCAAATACAGGGTTGAAAATATCTTCTCTCTGAAAAGCTCAGAGTTCTCAAAAATTATTAAAATCTAATTGCGTTAGTTCATTTTTTCTAAAACTAAGCCTAAAGCTTTTATATTTATCTAATAAAATAAGAAAAACATAATCTAATAAGGAAAAATATTAATAGGTCTTGAGGATGAATGCATTTTTTTGCTTGAAATCACTCTTCTTAGTGAAAAAGGATTGATCGATCCATGCTTGGATCGATCGATATGTGCTTGAAAAGGGATCGGTTGATCTTGTGTGAATTGATCGATCTAAAATCCGTAGGTACTCCACGAGCTTGGATCGATCGATCCATGTTGGATCGATCGATCTCCTCAATGAAATGCCTGGATCGAACATGCATTTGTCTGGATCGATCCTTTTGTCTCAATTTAGCCCATTTGCACCGCAATTCTTCTAATAATCATCATTTTCGCTACAGAACGTCTCTAACACCTAGAATCCTGAAAATATGCTAAAAACACATGGAAAACACTCGAATGATGTCAAACAACAAGTATAAATACCCAATATAAGTCATCAAAATTGAGTGATATCAACTCCCCCAGACTTAGATCTTTGCTTTTCCTCAAGTGAAGCAAGATCAAATCTAGAGAAGAGGTATGAAAACCACACAGGAACTCTCAGAATCTCACCAACCTTAAGTTCAGAAATCAAAAACAAAAAGTCACTAATCTTTGCAAAATAAATTGTTCACCACCACATAATCTAACTAACATACTTTCTACTGTAAATCCCAAATCAATCAAACTATCAAATCATATCAACCAGCTCATTAGATTCAATTAAGTTCAAATAGGTGCATTCTTACCTATGGGATACCGATCAATGCTCTAGAGTACCCATCATTCATAATCCCCATACCAATTCGAGCATCGAGCTACTTCGGATCTCGTCCCTTTCTTCTCCTTTTCTCACTTCTTTCATTATTTTTTCTCTTTTTTCCGATTCTCTTTTGAGCAGACGGTTTTTCTGGGATTTGACTAGGGATTTTTAGATCACGCTTTCAATCCTTTTTCTGTACCGTTTTTCTTTCAATCTTTGAAGGGAAGGTGAAGGGGATTGGAATAGTACTAAAAGAACTGTTGGTTTTACAGAGTTCTGAAGACAAAAATACCTAGCTCAAAGTATTCCAATACCATAGATAAGAGAATTTAAGATCAAATTTAGTCATAACAAAGTAGAGCTACATTAAATTATCAACAATCCAAAAGAAAAAAACTTTCAAAAGCATATCAACCAATCAATGGGGTTCCAAACCTAAACACATCAGTTTATCTAAGTCAATAATCAAATAGAAATCAATTCTAAACTCACACTAGGCTAATAGCTATCACATATTTTGGTCATTGTTCCTTCGACTCGACTAGACTCAACTAAATCAAAACAAAATTTTGAAAATTTTCACCAAAATGATGAAACTTCGAAAAAGACTCAAAACATGGTTAATAGCTATATACCTTCCCCCATACTTAAATCACACCGTCTCTGTGTGAAAATAAATCCAAGAGAAGGAAAGAGATCAGAATAATCTGAATAATCAAAAACTTGAGTTCAAATGTCGGAACTTACATGATCATCAATGGATCGATCGATCCATAGATGGATCGATCGATTTATTATTACGTAAAAATCCTGGTCGTTTGGATCGATCGATTTCTCATTTTGTGCAATTGATCGATCGATCTAAACCTCCAACCAGTTCTCTCGTTCTGAACTTTCCTGAAACACTTTTGAACTCACAACAAAAAATTAATAAGTTAGTCTCCTCAAGCTAAACTGACTCAAAACTAAAAATTACTAATCTAAAACACCAAATTACTAATCAGGGGGTTGCCTCTCACTCAGCGTTTTGTTAACGTCAAAATCTTGACGAATGATAGTAGGATTTTTATGTCCTATTGGGTATCAATCACCCATCGTTGTAGTATAGATGAGTTTGTCAATCCATAATGGGGATGCACTAAGCAATCTGGAATGAGATGGATGCTTTAAAGTCAAGCTAAGTGTTAAAGGGAGGTTTTTGCTAAAAGGTCCTAAGTGCAATCAACATAAAAACCATAAAGACAGAAAGAAGCATAAAAGACTTGAATGTAAAGCAGTTCCTGAGGACATATGGTAATTGACTAAGGATCTATCATGGGTTATCTAAGAACCTAACTTACCTCATACAGTGAGCTAACCCCTAGACAATAGCAACACATGCAATCAATTTCAATTCCTTGGCAACCAATCTCAAGCAAAGCAGTCACAGACTCAATTGCCGTCATAGACGGTGACTACCTAACATGCATTAACAACAACTACTTTAGTTAATAAGCTTCCCAACATCTAATGCCTTAGAAGGGGAAGACGAATCTCTGAAATCACCTAGGTCCAGACGCCTTCAATGACTCACCTTCCGATGTTCAAGGGCGTAACAGCGGGTTTTCAGTCCCTTCCGGGTAGAAATACAATCAGCATTACGAACAGGTGAAACAGAAGGGATCTAAGATCAAACAACTTAGGCACTAAGGTAAACCCAGAACATCAACCCTAGTCTACCCCCATCCCCAAGAACTTAGTGAACTACTCATTACTCATGGGAGTAAAAGCAGATGAAACTGAAAACATAACCTTAGAGCTAAAAATGCAGATCTGGGAAAAACAGATGAAGAATAGCAATAAAACAGTAAACTAAAACAGGAGATTAAACCTTAAAACGTAAATCAACATGCACCAGATATGCAACAAAGTAAAGCTAAGCAAGAAAGCTAAAGAAAAACAGAAGATTAACTAAGAACTTGAAAGAAATATGGTTTTTACACCAAGAACATGAAGAACAACATAAGAAAATAAAACCTAAGACTAAAACCTAAAAACGAAAGAAAAAACTAAGCTTTTGCAAATGGAGGCGAATTAGGGCTTTTATAGTGTTCAGAGAAAAGCCCTAATTCGCACTACAGATAAAATGCTAATCATTATCTTGGATCTTGGGCCTTGAATCAGGTGGTATCTGGATTTGACTTGGTCAGGTCGGAGCGTGTTTGACTTCGAGTTGGTGAGTGTGTGATCGATCTGAGCTAAAGACGCTTTCATGAGATCGATCCAACTGAGATGCGTCTAAGGTGCGTCTGAGGTTTGGATCGATCCAGACATTGAGTGCCTGAGATCGATCCAGAAAAAGGTGAGATCGATCTCATCTTGCTTCCTTCTTAGTCTTGTTTCACTTCCATGCACTTCCTTAGCTTCGTCTGAGACTTCACCGATTTCGTAGAATGAGAGAGAGGGATCGATCCTGGTTTGAGATGGGATCGATCTGAGGTCTTGCTGGGATCGATCCTGGCTAGTGTTGGGATCAATCTCATATTGATCCAGATGGTGAGGTGAGATCAATCTCAGATCGATCTAGGTGGAGACATGGGATCGATCTGAGATCGATCTAAAAGAGGTAGTGGGATCGATCTGAGAAGAAGCTGAGATCGATCTGAAGTGTGGTGTTGGGATCGATCCTGCCTTGATGCTAAGGTAGATCCAGTCCAATCCATGCTAAGTGCTGCTCCATTCAATGTTAAGTGCTGCTTTTCCGAAATCTCACAATTCCTTCCCGAAAACTCCTGAAAGTCCTGGAAAATCTCCAAAATGCGTGCATATGCAAATTCTAATGAAAAATTCCCAAAAATCATAAACTTACTAAAACAAACTATAAATGTGATGTATGCATGCTTTTAGGCCTCATAATTGATGCTAATTGATATGTAAAATCCATGAAAATTCAGAGTCATCAACTCCCCCAAACTAAATCTTTGCTTGCCTTCAAGCAAGTAATTCAGAAGTATGGGAGTGAGGTTTGAAAGTCGAAACTCAGAACCAAAACATGTTGCAAACACATGTAATGTTAATGTCCTGGTAACTAGTTCTAGAATGCAATTCTAAGTTCATCCTACTTAAAAACTTTAGCCATACTCATCAAAGTTCATCACAGACCAATTCCAACTTCCACAATGCATTCANCCTTCAATGAACTCATTTGGTTAAGGACAGGTTAAGGAGTAAAGATGACCCCTTCATGCGGTGGATAGTAATTCAGAACAAGGGTTCTCTCAAAAAGGGAATTAGCTTTAGCAGAAGGCTAAAGGTAAGAACACTTAGATGCATACAGAAATAGAACCTCATCTACCCAATGCTAATGAAACCTAAGTTTCCTAATTCTACCCAGAGATGCGTCCTAGTTCTACCCTTTTGAAACTTCAGAGTGATCATACCCGTTTACATTCCCATTTTTCATCTTTTCTTTGTTACCCTTAGGAGAGACTTCTTTCTTAGGTGTTGCTAGTGGTTTCAAGAACTTCATTACTTAAACACTTAATGGTTATTGACCTTCTTATTTGCACTATCTTTTGGGTTTTACCTTTTGCATTCATTGTCATATGCTTCTTCTTACTTGCCATACTTCTTTTGCATATTAACATTCCTCCAAACTTTCTACTAGCATGTTCGGATTCCTTTTATTTTCATCTCCTAAGGTTCTTTCTTAACACTTCCTATTGTTACCAACTACCAATCCCCTTTTCATTCATTCACACCCAAAACCAACAATTGAAATCGAATCCCACCTAGTCCTATCTAGTCCAAAAAGCGTTGACAAGAACTACTTGAGACCCTATTTCTGTCAGTTCGAACCTAACTCTTTCTACCAAGCTCATTCTGTAAAAGACTTGCCACTCAATAGTAAATTCAAAGTTTGAAAGAAGGCAAGGTTCAAAGGCGGGGATTCTACTTGGGTTAACAAGAGTGATAAAAGGTAGAAGATAACCCAAGTATGTGTATTCTATCCATGAGTCCATATTCAACACACAAACATGATAATTAAGCATTCAAATTTAAGTTCTAATAGATAGGAACATACTTCAAATCACAACATGCTTCAGGAGGCAAGTGATCATGCAAATTCACATTCCAAGTAAGGTGCGGTTTTACTTTAGACAGTTTCATGATGCATTAGACAACTAACAACCAGGGCACTAACACTTTCTGAGAAAACAACATACTTACAAGGTTATCACCTTCCTAGTTTCCTAAGCATGTGCAACATCCTATATGCAACTACATGAAATGCAAATGACACTCTGTTTTTGAAGAAAAAATTTTGAAAAAATTTCATATTTTTATGGGTTTTTGAATGCTAATAGATGCTATATGAAATGCATTGCAAGTTGGAGACAAAGGAACAAACAAGAAGATTTCATTAGATAGCAAGGGTCCTTCCGAATCCTCCCCCAAACCTGAATTACACAGTCTCTGTGTAATCCAAATTTTTGATTGGACTCAAGGAAGGACATGATAGAGATAAAGCATCAAAGACATTTTGATCATGAGCAATAAACAGAAACAGCAATCACAACAAGTAAACAAGAATCAAAACATAACAAGCGGATTAGCCAATGAAGGAGGGGGTTGGGATGGATCTCAAAGGGGTACAAAGGATTTTTAAAGGAGGTCTTTACCCTTATAGTATCCTTGGCCTGCATTCGATGCATCATGTTGTTGCTGCTAGAGTGCACGAGATTGTTGAATTTCTTGATTGTTATGAACGGATTCATTTTTTCCTCCTTCTTGTTCCGCTTGTGCAATGAGAAGGGCGCCTTGCTTTTAAGTCTCTCTTTGTCGCCTTGTTTGCTGAAACATCTCAGCAATCTCACGTGTATGAAGCTGCCTCTGTGAGAGAATCGGGGCTACTGGTGAAGATTCTAGAGAGATAGTAGGGTCCCCATCTTTCCGTTTTGAGATTTTTTGCTCCCTTCTCTGCCTTCTTAGGATTCTTTCTCTTGACGGTTGAGACATCCTTTATCCTAGAAAAAATCAAGATAAATTGTCACCCTCAGTTCAATTGATTGTGTTGCAAGGCTAAGACCGGTTTAAAAAAATTGAAAGAGCGAAATCGGTTTTAGTGAAATATGTTGAACCCGGATTGGAAACTTTCAAAGGTTGAATATCGAAAAAGTTAAAGAATGAAACCGATTTTACGAGTGAATGTAGCTTGTTGAGAGATCCTTGTTAGAGAAATTGCTTCTAGTTAAAATGCCTTAGAGAAACTAATGTTTAAGGGAGAGAGTAGTTGATGAGTTAAATGATGAGAAGTACTCCCTTTATATAGACCCATTGGTGATATAGAGGAGGTGGTGGTGAGTGGAAGTTTGTGGTATATGATTAAAGATGGTGTATGTGGAGGAGGAGTAAAGAGGAAAAATTGATGTGATTGGGTGGTGGATGTGTAAGAGATGTGATGGAGCATCTTAGAAAGGTGGAGTGGGCATTTGACATCTTGTGAGCTACAATTGACATCTTCTACGGTGCAAGTTCTCGCCATGGATCGATCCTGTCATGAGTGTGGATTGATCCCGGTATTGATTTGGGATCGATCACGGCATCAGAGTGGATCGATCTTGGGCGAACACAGATCAATTGGATCGATCTCATGTTGTGCATGGGATCGATCCCGACTGTTGCGATTGTAGCATTTGGATCAATCACAAGCAAGCATGGATCAATCTCCTTTATTGAAAATGCATGTGTCCGGAACATCTCGCATTTGATCAACATGTTAACAATGCATATCACTCATGCCCCATTTCTTTTCTCATTGCAAGATTCCCGAAACTCAATTTGTAAGTACCTAAGACACCAAAACAAGATGAAACTAAAATGCATTAAATCAAATACTGAAAATTTAAAAACATTGAAATTGAAATATATACAGAGATAGACATGGGACTTCCTCCCAAGTGAGCTTGTTTTAAGTTACTAAGCTTAACTTCCTGTTTTTAGGATTAATGACCCCGAGACGGTTCTCCGAAGAGAACCGAGGTTGTTTCTGAGAAAGCTCACTTATCTTAGTTCTTATCAACTTTGGAGTTCAACTTTGGTTTTTTATCAACTTCTATAGCAAGTATGATGTCTTCCTCTGAAAGCACTTCCTTGATCATGAAGCTCTTGGAACACAATGGGTCCACGTTTCCCAAATAGTACTTGAACCTTTTGTTGAGTAAGAAGACTTAGTCTCCATTCTTGATTTCCAAGGTTCTGATATCAGGTTCCAAGTATTTCTCAGAAATTGGAATGTTTGAAGGTGGCTTAAGAGGTGGCACACGTTCA